>JHBY02108927.1:0-19617 GCA_001010745.2 Gerris buenoi
TCCCATTCATTTTACATGGGTTTGATAACGGATGATAAGACGAAGGAACCCAACAAACAATGAGTTAATTTTCGAAAGCTTTTGTGACGTCACACTAATGATCTCTATTTTGTAAAAAGTTGCAAAACAAACAACAAACAAAAAGTTACCGTTATGACCGTTATGACCATGTGTCCAGTGACAGTGACCATAGGCCACAGACTAATATTGGTTCTAGTGTTTTAGTTAATGACTTCTGTAAATATTACAATGACTTCTATGTTTAATAAAGTCAAAGTCTATTCGTATTCATAGTCTAGAGATTTAGGGATAGGGAATATTACATTTTTTTTTTGTAACATTGAATATAAACATAGAGCAGGGGAATGGCACTCTATTGTTACCAGTTGGAACTTTGTGTTACAAAAAAGATTGTAGTACATAGTGCATTTTCATTATTGTGTTGTAAGTTAATAAATACTTGTTAGTTTATACAGCATTGTGATGGAGATGTTGGAATTTGAGTGTTTTGATGATACAGCTACATTTATCTTCAGCTCCGCCTCTTCAACTCTCCCTCCAGGTAATAATACTTTCCTGCTTATTCACGTTCTCCTCTACCTTGCAATCCCAGAGTAGAGAAACTGCACAAAGTGCTTTAGTCTCGTCTTGAGACCTGGTGATTCCTTTTGCCCTGAAAATCTCACAGAGATTATCCTTCCAAGTCACTTATGGGTTTTCTTCACTTATGTACAATATGAGAGTTCTATTTGCTTTTTTCAACCACCTCGAATGTGATAAAGTGGTTCCTGATTTTATTGCCTTTGAAGTATCAAGTAGGGATTGCTAAATGCAGCACGGGGTAAAGTCGGATTGTAAAGTAAAGTCGTGCCCCGTGAGAATTAGGAAGTCCCCACCACTTGCCACTGCTAGACCCCCACCCTCACTCTAGGAGAGTATCCATACTCTCAGGAGGGTGGGGCCTAGCAGTGGCAAGTGGCGGGTTCTA
The DNA here is from genome assembly GCA_001010745.2 of Gerris buenoi. Classification (NCBI taxonomy): domain Eukaryota; kingdom Metazoa; phylum Arthropoda; class Insecta; order Hemiptera; family Gerridae; genus Gerris; species Gerris buenoi. Next base: position 989 of record JHBY02108927.1, read on the forward strand.
ACAAATTGGCGCCAAGAAACAGAAATACGAATGTAGCGGTTAAAATCAAGCATGGCAACTTTAATATCACGGCAATATATAGCACAGCATTACACCTTTACACCTCCAATGAAACCCATCCGAAACATCTGACCTATTGACTAAAAGCATGGCCCTACCACAAGTAGGGTATTTGTAAGAAGAACTAATCAAACCGGCATTTGTACAAAATTCAATAATTTTATCTGCCCCTGATTGTCTCAATCGATGAAAAAACGCTGCAGTGTAACCCTAGGAAGGAGTACTATGAATGTTAATTTTAATTTATTATTATTTATTAAATTAATAAAATATGTTAATTTTATTAATAAAGAAACTATGTAAGAGGAGTTTGAAATTCAAATTTAAACAATGATTGTAACATTAACACAGGTTAGCTTGGTGATGAATTTAGGAACGCTATGTATTGCGCAAGAGATTGTAACATACGATGACGTCACTAATTTGAATTATAATTTAATTATCACGGCGAATTTGCACAAAATAGCAAATAAATAAAATTGTAATAAATTTTAGAATTTATTTAATAGTGAATTATAAATTTTAATTGTTAAAATTTTGCGAAGATTGCTTGAAAATTAATTATTAATTATTAATTTTATTGTTGTAAAGTTGCACGCAAGTGAAGCTTTTGCGATGTAACACGAGGAGTCAGACGTTGCTGTACCGTTAAAACGCACAAACGTAGGTGTGTTTCCATGTAGACCAGGGATATGGTTCTGGACAAGTGTCCAAAGATATATATAAAAAAGTTTATGTAGATTTAGTATTTCTTTCTCTTCTGAGAAATTTATGGAGTTATGTCATTTGGGGTAGTGAAACCCATAAGAATCTAATTTAACGTCTTTTTAATTTTAAAGAAGCATATCTTCTAAAATTTACAACGCCGCCGAAAAATTTCGTAAGTTAAAATTTTATAAAATTTATTTTTCAAATGTAAAAGTGTAGTTAAGATACTAATTATGTAATGTAATATTGTAGGGCACCAATTTCGTACGTAGGAAAAGGCAGGTGAAATAGATGATGTACAAGACACCATGTGCTGAGTTAATGGCATAATCCTGAGCTTCAAGTTTTAGCAGCATCATGAAAGAGTGAGACTACGGAAGGTAGCTTCGTCCAGTCAGCGAGACGCTGAGTAACACGATTTGGAGAACCGGCTAATTAGAACGCACGCTAGATCTAGGCAGCAGCGAGCATCACCTGATCAGCAGAGGCAGTCAGCGATCATCAAATCTACAATCGTCCGTATATATCAGGAAGTCATCACTCGCAAGTAGAACTCTTATTGTAGAAATTTTATTACAAGTTTAAACTAGAGATAGAGATCAGTTTGTCTCTACTCAAAGATTGATTTTGAGGTTAGGTGCACCTCGTGACTGAATCTCAACGACTAATATTAAAATTCAGTTTAATGAATTTTCTGAACATTATTATGGAATAGGAAAAAGGATACATAAAAATACATGAATACAAAAGTAAAGATTTTATTAAGAATTAATTTTATTTAAGTTGAGTAGAAAACAAATCAAACTCCTCATAGTTTTGAAATGCCAAGTTTCTATATAAAAAATTGACAATGTTATAAAATTCTGCCTAATGCTCTTAAAGATATAAAAAGAAAAGAATAATATTACAACCTGTAATTTTAAGAAATTATTAAAACCAATTTTAATAAAAGAATATGAAACTAAATAATAACATATTGAGTTATTATTTATCTTATTAATTTTAATTAACCTATTTATAGCTGCAGTGCCAAGGTACATTTTGAAACACCCTATTAATTGTCGCCTTCCTACAGGGACTGTGTTTTCATTCACCCCAACGCGGTATTTAAAACCATTTCACCCTCCATGGTAGTGATGAAAGTAGGAAGTGAAAAAACAAGCACAAAAAAAAAACTCGCGATCTAAGCACCTGTAGGGAAAAGCGTGCACTGAAGGTTACTGACTGATAAGATAGGCGGGAGTTAAAAAAATCGTTAGTTCAAAGTTCGAGGGGGGTGGGTGGAGCCAACCGATAGTAGCATTTCGATATAAGAGAGAGTTTAGTATTGGTTACTACTTGTAGTTGTTAGTAGTTGTGGTTAGTGGTGGTTATTTGTACTTCCATAGGTAGAATATATCCAAAAAAATCTAACTGGGAGGGTGGGATAACAAAAATAGACCCCTGTTGTCTACAGAAAAAATGTATTTTTTGATATTTTCAAAATAATATTGCATCTAGCTCCATATTTTGGAAAGTATAGGGTTTAGGAAAAAATTTGGTATATAAAAATTGTTGCAAATTTTGAGCTCTAAAATAAAGATATGAAAACTTTTTTTCACGACATATAGGTAAAGAGTTATAAAAAAAAACACTAAAATTTCACGTATTTTGGCCCCCCTCTGGGTTAGCATAGGGTCTAGGACAGTGGTTCCCAACCGGTGGTCCGCGGACCGCAGGTGGTCCGTGGGAGCCTCGGGAGTGGTCCGCGAAAGGGTCCGGTAGCATATTATGTAAAAAGTTAAAAACATTGAACAACCATAATAAGGCACAGGGGTTTAATGAAAACAAAAGGTTATATTTGAACTCAATTTATTACATTATCTATTGAACTTCAAAATGACAGTAACTCCAAGGATTCATTTGATTCTGGTGTAAACGTAGAAGAGTTTTGGTGTAAAAAAGCCATATCTTACCCAAATATTCGGCAGGCCTTTTGCGATATCTCATGTTGTTTTCGACAACATTTTTGTGTGAGCAGGGATTCTCGACTTTATTCTTTATTAAATACAAACAAAGGAACCGGCTAAACACAAGCAGTGATTTGAGATTAGTCAAGTAGTATTAGTAGGTTGTCCTTAAATTGGGGGGGGGGCANAATAAAATTTTAACTTTTTACTAAAACTTTTGTATGCATGTATTTTTATGTATCCTTTTTCCCTTTCCTATTTTATAATAATTTTCAGAAAATTCATCAAATTGAATTTTATTAGTAATCGTTGTGATTACAGTCACGAGGTGCACCTAACCTCAAAATTAATCTTTGAGTACAGACAAACTGTTCTCTATCTTTAGTTTAAAATTATAATAAAATTTCTACAATGAATGTTTCTACTTGCACGTGATGACTTCCTGACAATATATTGACGATATAGACGTGATGATCGCTGATCGCATCCGCTAATCAGGTGATGCTCGCTGCTGCCTAGATCAAGCTTGCGGTCTAATTAGATGATTCTCTGGAATCGTGTTACTCAGCGTCGCACTGACTCGATGAAGCTACCTTCCGTAGTTCACTCTTGGATGATGAAGCTAAACTTGAAGCTCAAGGTTGTGCGACCAACTCAGCACATGGTGTCTTGAAGACCATCTATTTTATCTGCTTTTTTCTTCGTATGAAATTGGTGTCCTACAATTCATTACATCAAATAATTAGCATTTTAACTAAACTTTTCCATTTGAAATAAATTTTATAAAATTTTACACTTACGAAATTTTTCGGCAGCGTGGTAAATTTTAGAAGATATACTTTTAAAATTTAGAAAAACATTAAATTAAATTTTCATGGGTTTCACTACCCCAAACGATACAACAACTTAAATTTCTCGGAAAAGAAATGAATTACTAAAACTACATACATTTTTTTTTATATATCTATGGACAGTTGTCCGGAACCATAACCCTGGTCTAAGGGGAAACGCGCCTACGTTCTTGCGTCTTTAACGGTGCAGCAACGTCCGATTCCTCGTGTTACAACAAAAAAGCTTCACCTTTTTATCTCAGGCGGCCAACTTTACAACTAAAAAATTAATAATTAATTTTTTAAGCAATCTTCGCTAATTTTTACAATTAAAATTAACAATCCAATATTTAATAAATTCTAAAATTTATTACAATTTCATCTATTTGCTATCTTGTACAAATTCGCCGTTATAATTAAATTATAATTTAAATTAGTGAGTCATCAAATGTTACAACCTATTGCGCAATACATGGCGTTCCTAAATTCATCACCAAGTTAATCTGTGTTAAAGATACAATCATTGTTAAAATTTGAATTCAAACTCCTCTTACATGGTTTATTAATTAATAAAATTAACATAGTGTATTAATTTAATAAATAATGATAATTAAAATTAATACTCATTGTACTCCTTCCTAGGGATACACTGCAGTACGTCTGCTCTGCCATCAATGAATCAAGGGCAGCACAATGTCGTGGGTTCAATCCCTCAATGTCTACTACTTTTATTCACCCCTCACTACCCAACACGAAAATCAGTATAAATATTAATGTCTAATCTTATTTTTTGTAGGTTTATCCAAAGAAGTATGTGAAGTAGATCGCAAGAAGGGGTTTCTAAAAACTGAAGCTACTTCCCCTTCCAGGAATACAACGAAGGAAGACCAGAATCTAGGTAACTCTAAATCAGTATTGTCTATGTTTCTCTTTTGTATTAAAATCGCAATGTTTTAATTAACTACTTTGTTATTATTCACCAACAGTAAGTAGAATAATTGTGTTTTGTATTGTTACAGCAGGTTTACCGTTGGAACGTGGGCAGAGTCTAAAGATGTTTATGAAAACAGAAGTTACTTCACATGCTAGGGAACATGTAGAGGAGGGTTCCGTAAGTTTACCAGGTAACACACTGTCCACTAACATATTAATGAAGCTAACCACCTTGCAACCTAAAGCCCCTTTCACACAAGGCTACTTCTTTTCCTCACCCAGGCACTTTTGTCCCACCAGTTGGCTCTTTTCAAACTACTCATTATTTATTTTACCTTTCCCACTGCCTTCTTAGTATGGCTGCTTCCAATTTATCTGATATTAATATGTTAGTAAAAAAAGGGAAATTTACCTGATGAAAGATAAGATTAACCATGTTCTTTCTCCAAATTGCATTAAAATACTATTTGAGTTTAGCTTATGCTTATAGATTAATTAATTAATTCCAAATATTTATAAATTATAAATTTACCTCTGTTAATGTTGTAGGTTCACCCAAAAAACCATGTGAAATTGATAGCAAGGCATGGTTTGTAAAAACTGAACCCACTTCACCTTCAAAAGATACAACAGAAGCGGACCAGTATACAGGTAACTCTAAATCAGTATTATCTCTATTTCGTCTTTTGTATTAAAATCTCAATGCTTTTATTAACTGCCTTATTAAAACTAAAAATAGTGTATATAATAATTATGTTTTGTGTTGTTACAGCAGGTTTACTGTTGGAAAGTAAGCCGAGTCTAAAAATATACATCAAAACTGAAGTTACTTCACCTCACCATGCAGTGGAGCATGAGGAGAAGAGTACACCAGGTAACCCTCCAACAGTATTCTCTAAGTTTTATAAAGCTTGCAACCTAAAGCATCTACATCTTTATTTTAATTTTTGAATTTAGTACTGTTGCTTTTATTGTCTTTTTTCTAAATAAATCTGTTCGAAGTTCATCATACCAAAATTTGTAAAATGCTGGTCCTGCTTTGCGGACCATCATTGGTCATATGGGGTGGTCCCGTTCTGCGGTATCCTGTCCCAAGAACATGATCACTTGTTGTGAAAGTAACTTATATTTAAACATTCTGTTCTGAAAGGCAGAAGTGTGTTAAAGAACACTAAGCTCAATACTAGGATCTCTGGGGCCTTTTATTTTTATACTCTGGCCTCCCCACCCATAGTGCTCCTTATTGTCCTAGAACAGTGTTTCCCAAACTTTTCTTTCCTGGGACCCACCTCCAATCTGGAATATTTTTTTGCGGCCCACCTATACATAGCAGAGCCCTCAATAAATTGTATTGTAATTAGACAGTGCTTAATAGGATTTGTGGAGCTGATTTTTGCTATTTATAAGAATTTCAATATCTGGATGGATGCTAGATAGTTTAAGACGCAAGTCATTAACATTAACTACCTAGCCATTCAGACTATTCCTATATTTGTTCTTTAAAAAAAACCAAACTGGAGAAAGTCCTTTCAAATTAACAGGCTGTTGTAAACCCCATAAGCTTAAAAAAGAATTTGATATTCCCCCCTTAAAGACATTGAAATTTTGAAGAAGAGGCATTAAAGACATTAAGAAGAGAGAAGTTTTGAATTCAGATATCAGTCCTGAATTACAAGGAAGTTCAGACTTAAGTAACAATTTAAAACATATGTATAGTAAATCAAGTTATAAGTATTTTTAACAATGGGATATAGACAGAGAAAAACAGACTCCGGCACCGGGACTCGAACCACAGGCCTCTATATTACCGTTACAGTGCTCTAACCAACTAAGCTATACCGGAGAACGATTTTCCACTGTCCATAATGATATCTAATCCCGAATTAAGCTTTCAATTTTCTATAATCTAAGTAAGTCGAATTTTACGGCAATAGAATTAGACCGAGAATTAACGCTTATAATTATAAATTACCCGATTAGTACCTGTACCTTGTGCAATCATTTAGAAATTTATTTTTTAAGTTTTTGGTAGTATTCATACTACGTAGAGTTTAAATTTTTTAAATTAAATCGTTATAATTATTATTAACAATGGGAAAAAGACTGAGAAAAACAGACTCCGGCACCGGGACTCGAACCACGGGCCTCTATATGGCCCATGCTGGATTCGAGTCCTGGTGCCGGAATCTGTTTTTCTCTGTCTATTTCCCATTGTTAATAATAATTATAACTTGATTTAATTTAAAAAATTTAAACTCTCCGTAGTATGAATACTACCAAAAACTTAAAAAATAAACATATGTATAGTTAAACTTCACTCTTTGTAAAGAATTGTTGTGTGATTATTTAATTTTAATACAGTAGAGTCCCGCTAATCCGAACCCCGAAAATCCGCCTAATCCAAACAGGTTTTTGCGTCACCTAAATGATGCGTCACCATCCATGAGGTTGTTTTTGAAGAGCTTTTTCTTGGATTAGAGGGCCAGTGGTAGGGATTCCTTTCAGTCTTTCTTAAGAAAACCATAGGAACAGCGCTTCGTCTAATTTATCGTAAGATGAAACAGTCGTCTTACTACGTTTTTTAATAGTCTTTTCATTTGAGGTAGTGCAAAATATCTCAATCTTACTTCTATTTTTTTTCCAATCAGAAAATTGTGGCTTTTCCTACGTTAATTTACAAAAATCCGCCTAATCCGAATTTTCGCTAATCCGAACTGGGTTCGGTCCCAATTAGTTCGGATTAGCGGGACTCTACTGTATTTAAAGATTTCATTTTTGCCGCCCAAAACATGTTTTAAAAGGCACCCAATCCGCGACCCACCTGAATTGCTCCCGCAAACCACCAGTGGGTCGCGACCCATAGTTTGGGAACTATCCTAGACCATCACCCTTATTTATTAATTATTTATGTAAATAATCAATTTAATTAGATAAGAGTAGTAAATTTATTAATGAATATTAATAACTATTATTATTATAACTAAAAATAAAAATACTCTTGACAAAGCATTATAAGAGAGATTGCTGACCCTTTTCACATTCCTGTTCTACCTTTATTTAATGTGAAATTAACTGGTCTCAAGCCAATACTAAATACTACCTTTAGAATTAATTATTTATCTATATCATCATCAAATTGCTTCACAGTAACGTGATCATAATAATAATTAAGCAGATGAGCTACCAGAACTCCATCTCAACACTATTAATAATTTGCTTATGAGTGTGTCTATGTCCTGCATAACAACCTGTTAGCTAGAGAGTTGAAACTTAATATAAAAATCATTCTTCTATATGTTGTAGTGCCGCCCAGAAAATTATAAACTTTTGATGTTATTAACCCTTTCGGTACTGAGGTAGAAATCAAAAGTTGACTTGCACAGACGGGGCCGTATTTTTAGACTGGCCTTCCCCAGCCTGACTCGTTTCAACCTTCACACAAAACTATCCATTCTTCAACGCTTTCACACTATTTATTTTATACTTCCTACATTTTTCATCATATTAGGATAATTCTTGTTTTATTACTTTTTTACATTCATCTATAATTATTTTTTTATTTTTAATTAATTTTAGATGTTAACTTAATAATTTGTAATTCTATATATACATATAAAAAAATTAAAAGTAATGTACATTTTATGAATAACTGGTATTTGTTTCATATAAATAACTTTTTTCATTTCTTTATTTTTTTTTTTACATATTTCATATTATACATTGATTATTTTTCTTAAACATGACAAAATTGTTTTGAAAAAAAAAAAAATAAATAAATAAATGAAAATAAATTGTTTTGGAACTATTTCAGTAAGTGACCTGCCTACTGCGCAAGTACAGTCTGATATGCAAACCCATGTCAACTCTGCCCAGCTACAGTCTGATATGCAGACCCATGTCAACTCTGCACTGCTACAGTCTGATATGCAGACCCATGTCAACTCTGCACAGCTTCAGTCTGATTTGCAAATCTATGTTGACTCTGCTCACAATAAATTGAATGCTTATCAGTGTCCGTACTGTGATTACAATACCATTAGGAAGGATAAACTGCAAGTACATATTGATGCTGTACATAAGAAAATAAAATTTCAGTGCCCTCAATGTGAGCATAAAACCAGCTGGAAGAGTACTCTGAAAAAACATATTGACACAGTACATAACAATATAAGGGCATTTCAGTGCCCTCACTGTGAATATAAAACCAACTTTAAGAGTAGGCTAAGTCGTCATAATGATACAGTACATAAAAAAATAAGGGACTTTCATTGCCCTCAGTGTAAATACAAAGCCATAACTAATTATCGTCTAAAAACACATATTGATGGTGTACATAAAAAAATAAGAGCATTTCAGTGCACCCTTTGTGAGTATGAAACAAACTGGAAAAATTGTCTAAAAATACATATTGATACAGTGCATAACAAAATATGGGCATTTCAGTGTCCTCGATGCGTATTTAAAACCCACATAAAGGGTAATTTTCTAAAACATATTGACACTGTACATAAGGAAATAAATGCATTTCAGTGCTTTCATTGTGGGTTTGAAACCAACTTGAAATTTACTCTGAGAAAACATATCAACTTGGTACATAAAAAAATGAGGGCATTTCAGTGCCATCACTGTCAATACAATACCATCTGGAAGAGTAACTTGAAAAAACATATTGATGCTGTACATGAAAAAATAAGGCCATATCAGTGCAGTCACTGTGCATTCAAAACCATTTGGAAGAGTTACCTTAATAAACATATTGCATCGGTTCATAAAAAATAAGGGCATTTCAATGTACCCTATTATAAATACAAAAGTTACTGTAAGAGTAATTAGATGATTTTTATCAGCTCTGTTCATAAAAAAATAAGGGTAACCGAGTGGCCACACTATGAGTGGAATTTCACTAGTAAAGAATCTCTGAAATGACAACTTATTAAACCTTTTTTTACTTTATGTATTTTTAAAATGTTTTTATCAACTGTGTTACTCAAAAACCTTTCTGTTACTCTAAATTATATTAAAATAAATAAATGGAGAATAAAAATTTTAATATTATGTATACTAAAATTTAATAAATATATTGTAATTTTAATAAGTAACTCAATGTTTTTATTTTTAATTAATTTTAGATGTTAACTTAATAATTTTTAATTCTATATATACATATAAAAAAATTAAAAGTAATGTACATTTTATGAATAACTGGTATTTGTTTTATATAAATAACTTTCTTCATTTCTTTATTATTTTTTACATATTTCATATTATACATTGATAATTTTTCTTAAACATGACTATTATTTATCATTGTTCATCATTCTAGATCCGATTGATGGCGTTAGGAGTCACGTGCGACGCCTAGTAAGGCGTCTATTTGAAAAAATACATAAGAAAACCTCAAAACGTCTATAGACGTATGTAGGCTGTGGAAGGCACTTTTTGATTATGTCCATAGACGTCTACAGTCTGATTAAGGCACTTACTAATTACGTCTATAGACGTCTACAGTGCCGAAAGGGTTAATTAGATCAAGTTGACTATCTGCTATAAATCAAATTATTAAAGATTTACATTTATTGTTCTTTTTATTCCATGCTGCTGTTCTTTCTATCGGAGGTTGTTCAGTTGACATATTCTTAACTTCATTTTCTTCAAGTACCGACTCTACTCTGAGTTTCCAATTACTGAATCCTGTTCCNAAAACACAAGTGGGATATTGCTTTCTCCAAAAGTACAATGGACTAATAATCCCTTTTTCTTAATAGTTATTTATCTTAATAGTTATTTAGTCAAAGTCATTTTTATATTAAACAACATAAGAGAGTAACAATCTAAAGAAGTAGTAAATTTGGTCTGGGCAGAGACTATAACAAGGATGAAAACGTGTTAAGTTATGGAAAAACAAGTAAGGCGTGCTTCATGTAAGTACGTGAGGCGATAATCGCCGGTTTCTGTACGATTAAGTTTAAATATTAAGTGTAATAGTTGCATATTCTTTTTCTACACTTCAAGACCTTTAAATTGATGTGTAACATGCCATGGTAACTAATAACTTATTTTTAGTCACCCGCCATATTGGCCGCCATCTTGAAAATATTGCGTGTATTATTTTAGTTGTTGCATATTCTTTTTCTACACCTCAAGACCTTTAAATTGATGTATAGCATGCCATGGTAACTAAAAACTTTTTTTTAGTCACCCGCCATATTGGCCGGGCCGCCATCTTGGTAATATTTAGTGTAAAAACTCCAAAATTTGTCTAGTTGTCAAAGCCGTTATATAAGGTTTCTTTTTTTTATAAGGTATTTTTTTTATTTAAGGTTTTAGATAAGGTTCTTTTTTTATAAGGCCATTGTATAAGGTTTCTTTTTTAATCTGTACAGAAACCTAAAAACAAAAACTTATGAATGTATTATGCTTATTTCTTTTCAAGCTATTCCTATTCTATTCTAGCTTTGCAATTATATAATTTAAGGTGTCTCTATAATATTATAGAGACACCTTAAATATAGTGCCTAACCAGTCTCAAGGGTACTAGTAGAGTACTAGACAGGTAGGATGAACCACTTGTTCGAACCTAGCAATTAGGCCATCTTTTAAACCTATTCTACTCGGCCTTGAGAGTTACAGCCACTTCACACATCATACCTATCTACATTGTACCGCCGAAGGGAGTATGGTTATGGTGTGATCATTAGTGAACCATATAAAACAGAGCATTACGGCGAGGGATTGAACTAATGACATCGGGCTGCCCTTGATTCATTGATGGCCCAGCAGATGTGGTAAGTAATTTAATCCACAACTCTTTACCTATATGTTTTGGAAAAAAATTGTTTGTATCTTTCTTGTAGAGCACTAAATTTGCAACAATTTTGATATAACACATTTTTTCCTAAACCCTATACTTGCCGAATTAAGAGCTTCAAAGATGCAATATTTTTTTGAAAGTATAAAAAATAACATCTTTCTTGAGGACGAAAGAGGTCTATTTTTGCTATCCCACCCTTCCCAGTTAAATTTTTTGGTTATATCCCAATAGAAGTGCAAATAACCACCATTAACCTCAACTACTAACCACTAGTAACCAATGCTAACCACCACTAACAAATAATAAACTAAATTTTCGGGTTTTTTTGTTCATCCTTTCTTGTAGAGCACTAAATTGGGAACAATTTTTCTATTTCACATTTTTTTCTAAAACCTTTATTTTTTGAAATATAGAGCTTCAAAGATGCAATATTATTTTTTAAATAACTGCAAAACCCTAGTTGCAGATGTTAGTGGTGGTTATTTGTAATTCCATATGTAGGATATACCCAAAAAATCACTGTGTGGGGGAGGGATAGCAAAAAATTGACCCTTTTCGCCCTCAGAAAAGATGTTTTTTTTTGCTTTTTTCAAAAAATATTGCATCTTTGTGGCTCTATATTTCGGAAAATATAGGTTTTAGAAAAAAATGTGAAATATAAAATTTGTTGCAAATTTAATGCTCTACAAGAAAGGATGAACAAAAAACCTGAAAATTTAGTTTATTGTTAGTTAGTGGCGGTTAGTATTGGTTACCAGTGGTTATTAATTGTGGTTAGTGGTGGCTATTTGTACTTCCATAGGTAGTAAATACCCAAAAAATCTAACTGGGAGGGGCGGGATAACAAAAATAGACCCCTTTCGTCCTCAGAAAAGATGTTATTTTTTATATTTTAAAAATAATATTGCATCTTTGAAGCTCTATATTTCGGAAAGTATAGGGTTTAGGAAAAAATGTAGTATATAAAAATTGTTGCAAATTAAGTGCTCTACAAGAAAGATACGAACAATTATTTTCCAGGACATACAGGTAAAGAGTTATAAAGAAAAACTTAATAAAAACACTAAAATTTCGTGTATTTTGGCCCCCCTCTGGGTTAGCACTAGACCCTGTGCGAAAACTTGGGTTTTTAATGTCTAGGCAGGTCCGTTTCTAGGTGTTTTGCCGCCCTAGGCGAGAATTAAAAAATACCGCCCCCCCCCTCCCACCCTATTTTCCTTGCTTGAAGAATGATTGCATTAGATATTAAAGAACTTGTATTTAACAATAAACAGTAAAACAAATCAATCATTAAATAAGCTCTAGGCTAATTCGGATTTTACTTGCCATCGAAATACTTCGAGTTTTACCTCTACCTGGTTTATATAAAGGAGGGTTGTTTTTCCTCAGAAAATGAGCGGAGCACAAAATTAAGGTTTTTAATTTAATATGCAGGATTTTATCATCTTACCACAAAGTGGTTGCACGTACCTACATTCCGACTTTACCAAGCTCTGTGTCATAATATTTTACTTCATTTTTAAATTTCTCTCTTTTTTTGTCATTTGTCTTTTGAAATTTGCGGTATTAAAGAGCTTTTGACACAAACACAAGAAAAATATTTTATGAGTTAAAATATACCTAAACAAATCCCTCTACCAACCACTATATAAGAGCTGGTCCTAAAATTTTAAAATAATTCATGGTAATTATGGAGAGGCAATGAAATTTTCCTGAAAAAATATAATTTACCTTGTCATTAATATAGTTATTAGTTATTACCGATAAAAGACATTGTTTTTTTTTATCGGTGGTATTGTAATTTACAGCTCCTCTGCCGATTACGATACCACCGAATACCTTTTTATGCGAGACTTTACGCACAACCATTTTATTAACACTGCATTTTTACATGAATAAATGTATCTAATTAGCACAATACAATAAACGAAGACGGTTGAAAGTTACATGGGCTTACGGCTATTTGCGGGCTACTTTCGACACAATATATAAATTTGAATTGAAAATCACATGCTTCCTTTTAGCTAAAAGTGTAAATAAATGCATTGTTGGGGTGTTGGGCATACGTTGAAGAGAAAGAAATGAGGGCAGAAGGTTAAAACTTACATAGGACCAAAAATGGGGAACAGATTTTCTTATCTAGTACAGATTTTCTTATTTCATATTCACATTCACATGAGATTAGATAATACAGGGTGTTTGGTGGAAGATGTAACAAACGAAGAGGGCAGATTCTACCCATCATTTGCAACAAAAAACTATATATACCATGGGTCAATTCTCAATAGTTTCGCCACAATAATTTTGTTTATTTTCCAAGGTACGTCCATTTTACTCTAAAAAATCGATCGCTGCTCCTAAAATATTGATGATAGAGCTAAAATAAAGGTACCGTTGGAAAGAGGAGAAAATTTCAGTTTAGAAAATGTCTATTTCAAATGCCTTAAAGGGGCAAAACATAAGCATAAATATCATTTTATTACAAAAATTAAAATTTATTTTTGCTTAAGCCTGTAATTATGCCAAAGCGGAATGAGCTACAGTTTGCCAAATTTCAGTAAAACTTCTCCATTTATTCCCCTTTAATTTAAGTACCCTAAAACCATCAGTTGATATGCAATTTTTTGAGCTATGATTGAGTTTTTGTCAAAAACGACCCTAAAAACGCGTACAGACCACCTTACGTGTTACAGAGAGGAGATGTCTTAATTTTTATAACTAACCTAATAAGTGACATGAATGAGAGGATTTTTTATTCACATTAAATTAAAGAGGACTGTAGACCTTACTTTCCATAGGTCAATCTTAATTGACCATAAGGACTACGTAAAATTTAACTCTTATGATATTTGAACGGAATGTAATTTATCGAATTTTTTTTCACTTGATCATGTTAAATGCAATTGTACAATAAAGAATTTGGTCATAATAAAAATTCCAACAAGTTTTTCTACACAAAATTTATTTATACAATATTATTATTATTTTTTGTGTAGTATTATTACTGTTTGCTCAGATTGTGTTCTTTTTTTAATGATGGTAACCCTTATATTTTTATTCTTTGATGAGCACTTGCATTTTGCATGATTAAGTTAAAACAAAAAAAAAACAAAAAAAATTAATTAATTCTTTAAATTTTTATAATGATAAATTATATTCCGGTCAAATATCATAAGAGATAAAATTTCCTTTTACATTGTCCATAGGATGTGGTGTTTTACGTAGTTCGTATGGTCAATAAGGATTGACCTATGGACAGTAAGGTCTACAGTCCTCCTTAATTTAATGTGAACAAAAAATCCTCTCATTCATGTCACTTATTAGGTTAATTATAAAAATTAAGACATCTCCTCTCAGTAACAGGTAAGGTGGTCTGTACGCGTTTTTAGGGTCGTTTTTTTGACAAAAACTCAATCATAGCTCGAAAAAATTGCATATCAACTGATGGTGTTAGGGTACTTAAATTAAAGGGGAATAAATGGAGAAGTTTTACTGAAATTTGGCAAACTGTAGCTCATTCCGTTTTCGCATAATTACAGGCTTAAACAAAAATAAATTTTAATTTTTTTAATAAAATTAACAATAAAATGATATTTATGCTTATGTTTTGCCCCTTTAAGGCATTTGAAATAGACATTTTCTAAACTGAAATTTTCTCCTCTTTCCAACGGTACCTTTATTTTAGCTCTATCATTAATATTTTAGGAGCAGCGATCGATTTTTTAGAGTAAAATGGACGTACCTTGGAAAATAACAAAAAAAAATTATTGTGGCGAAACTATTGAGAATTGACCCATGGTATATATAGTGTTTTTTGTTGCAAATGATTGGTAGAATCTGCCCTCTTCGTTTGTTACATCTTCGACCAAACACCCTGTAGATAACATTAACTAAACTCATAATAAAATAATTATTTTTGTCCCAGTCATCCTAGATTTTATATTATTATTCCTACTCAAATATAATTGTATTTTATCCTTACATCTACCTAATTTAAAAAAAAAAAAAAAAAAAAAAAAAAAAAATCACCATTTATATTCCTAACAACATCTTCTCTTCTTTTTTTTCTCCTACTTTTTAAAAAA
Source organism: Gerris buenoi (assembly GCA_001010745.2). Classification (NCBI taxonomy): domain Eukaryota; kingdom Metazoa; phylum Arthropoda; class Insecta; order Hemiptera; family Gerridae; genus Gerris; species Gerris buenoi. The sequence continues at coordinate 16,365 of JHBY02108927.1, forward strand.
TTGTCGCAGTTAATTTAAAATATATTTTCGCCGCCCCCTAAATTTTGCTGCCCTGGGCGGCTGCCTAGTCTTGCCTAATGGTAGAAACGGCTCTGTGTCTAGGTACATACAATATAAAAAAAGAAAAAAGTTTTTATGACCTTTTGCAAGGTAGACTCTTATTTTTTATACCTGTCGACTGGACTATATACCAATATACTACATATAAAGTAAAATTAATTTAGATAGCAAATCTGCACTATTTTGCCCACCAATTTTTAAATGTCCTAGTTACTTACAATTTTTTTTAAAACTTCCTTTTTACATTTTAAAAATCACATGCATCCAGGTACTTTTTAGGGTTTTGTAGCTTATTCGGCATGTAAGTTGTATGCTGAAATAACATTTTGATATTAAAATTTTCCGAGTTATTCGCGATTGAAAGTAAAAGTTATTTAACGTTTTTGATCGGTTTTTCGATAATAACTCGAAAAATATGATTTTTTTCAATAAACTGTAAAAAACAAAATTGTAGCCTATAAAAAAAGAATGAAAATCCTTTTTTTATAATTTCTGTACGACCAATACGGACCGAGCTACGGCTTGTTAATTGTTACCTTCTGTTCGTCAAATGCTAAATTCAACGAAAAAAAAAAAAAAAAAAAAAAATGTACATAAGACCAGTTTTCAAAAATGGTATTTTTATATTAATAATTATTTAACTGTTTTTACTGGTCTTATATTACTTTGCTTTGTAAGTTTCATCGCACACCTATGCCTATTACACCAATTTTGAGCTAAGGTAAAGAATACAGAAAAAAAATGTACATAAGACCAGTTTTCAAAAATGGAATTTTTATAATAATTATTAACCTTATCATTTATTAGTAACATTATTAATTAGCCAATAAATGTATACATTAAAGGTAATAAAACAAATAATTCTCACAAATAAAATGTAAAATAACTTACTTACAGATTACAGATGTGCTCTTTTTACTCAATTAAAAGCTTTTTTNAATGCATAAAGTACTGGGTAGTGTTTTTCAGAAGATAGAAGGCTTTTAAGTTCCTTCTAGAATTTCATGTAGTAATTTCATGATTTTATAGGGTGGCGCAGCGTGGATGACCACATTTTAAAGTCACCATGTGCTTAACAATAGAGGTAGGAGATTGATATAAAGCAAATTTTCAAACAAAAATGTGGAAGTTTATTGGATATAAGTCACATATTTAAGTGTGGAAGATAATGTCCGATAAATGACGCCTTGTCAATTTACACATTCTTAGAGGCGCTCGGCGAAGTAGCGCATCACATTCTCTAACATCTCGTCAGGGAATTTGATTTTTCAAATCCTATTCAAAGGATAACGAAATGGATACTGTTTACAGAAGGTTCCAACGAGATGGAGCCACTGCAGACGGAAGAGAAACAATTTTTTCTCGGTAGTGTGAAGAATGTGATTGTGGAAATCGACAAGGACATCATTTATTGGATATCTTCAACTCTTAAAAAATTTCACTTATGCTCAGTAAACTTCCACATTTTTGCTTTAAAATTTGGTTTATTTATATCTCCTGGCCCTAGTATTAAGCACATAGTTACAGTTTAAAATATGGTCATCCGAGCTGCGCCACCCTGTGTTTAAAAAAAGATCATGGATATATACAGGGTGTTTGGTCGAAGATGTAACAAACGAAGAGGGCAGATTCTACCCATCATTTGCAACAAAAAACTATATATACCATGGGTCAATTCTCAATAGTTTCGCCACAATAATTTTGTTTATTTTCCAAGGTACGTCCATTTTACTCTAAAAAATCGATCGCTGCTCCTAAAATATTGATGATAGAGCTAAAATAAAGGTACCGTTGGAAAGAGGAGAAAATTTCAGTTTAGAAAATGTCTATTTCAAATGCCTTAAAGGGGCAAAACATAAGCATAAATATCATTTTATTACAAAAATTAAAATTTATTTTTGTTTAAGCCTGTAATTATGCCAAAACGGCATGAGCTACAGTTTGCCAAATTTCAGTAAAACCTCTCCATTTATTCCCCTTTAATTTAAGTACCCTAACACCATCAGTTGATATGCAATTTTTTTGAGCTATGATTGAGTTTTAGTTAAGAAACGACCCTAAAAACGCGTACAGACCACCTTACGTGTTACTGAGAGGAGATGTCTTAATTTTTTTAACTAACCTAATAAGTGACATAAATGAGAGGATTTTTTGTTCACATTAAATTAAGTAGGACTGTAGACCTTACTGTCCATAGGTCAATTCTTATTGACCATATGGACTACGTAAAACACCACATCCTATGGACAATGTAAAAGGAAATTTTATCTCTTATGATATTTGACCGGAATATAATGTATCATTATAAAAATTTGAAGAATTAATTAAACATTTTGTTTTAACTTAATCATGCAAAATGCAATTGCTCATCAAAGAATAAAAATATAAGGGTTACCATTATTAAAAAAAGAACACAATCTGTGCAAACAGTAATAATACTACAAAAATAATAATAATAATATAGTATAAATACATTTTGTGTAGAAAAACTTGTTGGAATTTTTATTATGACCAAATTCTTTATTGTACAATTGCATTAACCATGATCAAGTTAAACAAAAAAAAATAAAAAAAAATAAAAATAATTCTTTGATAAATTACATTCCGTTCAAATATCATAAGAGTTAAAGTTTACGTAGTCTTAAGATTGACCTATGGACAGTAAGGTCTACAGTCCTCTTTAATTTAATGTGAACAAAAAATCCTCATTTATGTCACTTATTAGGTTAGTTAAAAAAATTAAGATCTCTCTGTTACACGTAAGGTGGTCTGTACGCGTTTTTAGGGTCGTTTCTTAACTAAAACTCAATCATAGCTCAAAAAAATTACATATCAACTGATGGTGTTAGGGTACTTAAATTAAAGGGGAATAAATGGAGAAGTTTTACTGAAATTTGGCAAACTGTAGCTCATGCCGTTTTGGCATAATTACAGGCTTAAACAAAAATAAATTTTAATTTTTTTAATAAAATTAACAATAAAATGATATTTATGCTTATGTTTTGCCCCTTTAAGGCATTTGAAAGAGACATTTTCTAAACTGAAATTTTCTTCTCTTTCCAACGGTACCTTTATTTTAGCTCTATCATCAATATTTTAGGAGCAGCAATCGATTTTTTATAGTAAAATGGACGTACCTTGGAAAATAACAACAAAAATTATTGTGGCAAAACTATTGAGAATTGACCCATGG
>KZ654744.1:9819-21311 GCA_001010745.2 Gerris buenoi
ATAATTAATTTAATAATTAATACCAGAAATAATAATAATAACACAACTCCAAACATCCCGCCTGAAAGTATTAATGCTAAATTCTGTTCACTGTCATATGTTAAAGGTCTCTCTGAAAAAGTCAAAAAAATACTTCAGTCCCCTACCACTAAAATTTCTTTCAAACCCATTAACACCGTTAAGAGACTATACTCCACTCTCAAAGACCCAACTCCTCTAACAAACAAATCCAATGTGATTTATAAAATTAATTGTTCTCAATGCGATTCATCTTATATTGGCCAAACCTCCCAGTACCTACACAAGCGTCTATACCAACACGAATATAGCCTCAAACCCAACTGCCCCAACCCAACCGCCCTTACTAATCACTTCTATTCCACTAACCACAATTTTGATTTCTCGAATCCCTTAGTCCTTGCTCAAGAACCTAATTTTTATAGAAGAAATGTCCTTGAAATGTACTATATATCTAAAACTAATAACACCGTTAATTTTAGAACTGACACCAATAACCTTAGTATCTGTTATCATAACATTATTTCTAATTTTTAATTTGTATATTCTTCTCCGTTCTAGTCTTGCCTTTAATTGTTAATAGAGTCTTATTTATAGTTTACCTACCGTGCAATATATATTTTTGTTACTTTAGTTTTTAAGTGTTTGTTGTAATATATTTAAGTTAAGGCAACCCACCACCTTTTACCCTTTTCTTTATTTGCAACCTTTACCTGATTACTTACTGTTAATCCTCTCATCTCCATTTTGTTCCCCACCTCTCTGTTCCTCTAACTAATCCAGTCCTTAAACTCTGTTTCCTTCAACCTTACTCATTCACATTCCAAACTTTACCATAGAACGTACACTAAAGTCTTGTATTGTGTTCATATATGTTACCCTGATGATGTAAATATATTTTACGAAACTAGTTGGTAAATAAGTTTTTTCTTTAGACCGTACCTCACTAACTCTCTCATATCTATACTTCAACGGTTGCTAACTTCAATTTAATAAACAATTATGTTCAAAATTTACTTGAATATACTTTGTTTCAAAATTGATTCAAAATATACTTTATTCAAGATATACTTAAGAGTGAATAGACCTTATGTTTATACTTGATAATGAGCAGGAATCCTCTATCAGATAATAAGGTTGTAATTTTATGCATATCTATCTTATTTTGTGATATATGTATATGACAAAATATAAGTTTGTCTGAAGTTCATGAGAATAAGTTTTCATTTAATTTCGAACTTTGGAAATTCAATTTCCTTACCTATATTTACCATTTTGTGATTGTGAAATGATAGAAATTCTATAAGCACCTCAATATAACAATCTTCGTCATGACGGATGATAGATGTTATCTATCTATGAAAGGTGAGGTGAGAGAAGCCCGTCAACAGCTCTTTTCTACTTTAACAAACAATCTATATGGAAATTTTGAAAGTTAAAGTTGGTAACTTTGACTCAGGGACATTGGCAGCAGCATTGTCATTGTTCTATTCCCATAGCTAATGCTCAGCACATGTCATTCTCAATGATGTCAATATCTAAAACTCCGTCCGACTCGAAATTCGTTATCTCTTATTGTTTAGATTTCGTTTGCTTCAATATTGTAGAAAGATATGAATGAAGTGAAATCAATATGAAGTGATGTGTGAAACGACAATTTTTAATGGTTGTCATATTAGGCATATAATTATTTTATTAAATTTATACATTGAATAACCCAAATAGCAAGTTTGATCAATGGACCTAATGGCACACTAATGACCAAAGTTATATTCAGCATGAGAATGTTCTACAGAATCTTGTTGAAACCAACTTAAATCATTAAGTGTATTTTTGATGACCAAATAGCTTTTGAATTGCGTTGACTAATTTGAGGACCATTATTCTTCTGCTTAGTAAAATGAAGAGGAGGAGGGAAGATTATTAAGGTTCTTTGGACATTACTTTAGGCTTAATGCAGTTGAAAGGAATGCTAACGACAGGAATAACAGTACTGAAAAGGTAATGGGAAAAATAACAAAATACTGGGATGAATTTTGAGCAGAAGATGCGGTCGAATAGGGTTTTTGAATTATAAGAACTTGGAAATGCGAGCGAGAAAACACTTTTGGAAACGATAGCATTGAGGACATAGACCCCTGTAATCAGTGTTTCCACTTTACTTTTAAGTAATTCCCCTTATTTTTATCAAAATTTCCCTTTTCTCCTCTCCTGTAAATGTAATTTTTCCCTCTTTTTTCCCTTTTATAAAATTCACTGTTTAATTATCAATTAAAAAGACAGTTTTTGTTGCGAATGCAGCAAGTTAATATGTATTTATACGACATTGTCATTGTCAATAATATTGTCAATTATTATAAATATATTCATTCGTGTGTCAGAGCTCCAAGTGATTACTACTTATTATAATATTTAGTAATTATATAATAAGATCCAGGCCAACAGTTTTATAGTAAAATACGTAATATACATATAAGTCACGTTATAAGTATTTTAAATTTTAAACGAAAGTTAAAGAAAAGTAAGTAAATAAGTAGAATAGGTAAATAGTGATAAGGAATAATAACGGAAGCACTCAGCCTCAGCAGGGATTTGTTTGTTTACTTGTTTACTGTTAACAGACGACAACAAAACAATACTATAACAGAGTCTGTTATCGTTATCACTTAATCAAACAGTGCTAGAGCTAGCATCACTCTAAAGATTTCCTCCCTAGGCCTAAATGCCTCCGCCTAATGATTGAACACTTGAACTGTAAGTGGAGGGAAAAGAGAATAATGAAATTAGGGAATACGAATAATGCATTTTGGTGAAATTGTTTGTGCCAGTAAACTATTCTCATGCCATTATACTTTGTCATTTTAGCAGCGCGGTAAAATGGAAAAAATAAGAGGGGAGCCAAAGAGAGCTTGAGATTTTGGCGGGTTGTAGGTTGGGCAAACCAGGCAGACAAAAATATCCCTGGGTAACCTTAAGATAACCACCAACTGGTTTTATTTTTTCCATCCCATAGGTTGATCGAACTGAGCTGTCAGATCAAAGTATAATAGCAGATTTCAATTTATTAAAATACTGGTTGTGTAAATACCATGTATGATTTATAGTATTGAATGGAAAAGGAACTACTATGCAAAAATATGCATATTTCATAAAATGCTCTATTTTCCCTCATTTTTCCCTTTTTATTTCTTTCCCTTTCCTTCCCCTTTCGAGCCTCTATTTTCCCTCAAAAGGGAAAATTTCCCTCGAAGTGGAAACACTGCCTGTAATAGGCTTCATGGGGTTGGTAACGCAATACGGGTAACGGTATAAATGAAGTTAAGGAGGCCTGGATTAACTTTAGCTAAACTGGATCCAATCTTGGTCCTGGATTATTCTATAATCGTTTGGACATAATGGTTATATTAAGAACTAAGGGCGACAATTTTTCTATATTCTATGCAGTGGTTATGTGATTAGATTTGTGAAAAAATAATGATAAACAAGAAAATTGATAAACAATGATATAATGGTAAAATGTTTGATGACTCAAGTAGTTCACGTTTCTCAAATCGTCTATACTGTGGTTCTTAACCTTTTGGTAACCAAGGCCCCCTTAAAATCTCCAAATATAATATATATAGTACCTAAATACCTTTCAAGTCCCCCTAGGGGGCCGCGGCCCCTCGGTTAAGAATCACAAGCAGTTTATGAATACCACAAGCAGTTGAGTGGTTTTAAGAACGTCCTGTATCCATAACTAATTATAATTAGTAGTCCAGTAAAATTGGCAAAGAAAAGTGGGTTTACCTTGCATTTGTTGCTGATTATCATGATGGCTAATGATAAACCTAGAATTATCACCTAATTAAAACTTAAACAATTTAAAATAAAAAGTAAATCCATAAAAAAAACCATTAACTATCCATTGTGAACTATCAATAATGCTCCATCAGTTATCACACACAATGGATTCTTATTGATTTAGTTTTTTTATTTTAATTTTAAATTCATTTTTTTAAGTTTTTGGTAGTATTCATACTACGGAGAGTAAATTCTAAATTAAATCAAGTTATAATTATTATTAACAATGGGGAATAGACAGAGAAAAACAGACTCCGGCACCTGGACTCGAACCACGGGCCTCTATATTACCGTTACAGTGCTCTAACCAACTAAGCTATACCGGAGAACGATTTTCCACTGTCTATAACGATATCTAATCCCGAATTAAGCTTTCAATTTTCTACAAATCTAAGTAAGTCTAATTTTACGACAATAGAACTAGACCGAGAATTAACGCTTATAATTATAAAGACCCGATTAGTACCTGTACCTTGTACAATCAATTAGAAATTCATTTTTTAAGTTTATGGTACTATTCATACTACGGAGAGTTTAAATTTTAAATTAAATTAAGTTATAATTAATATTAACAATGAGAAATAGACAAAGAAAAACAGACTTAATTTGTTTAAGTTTTGCTATTAGTACCTGGTTTATCACCTACTGTTAGTTCTTAGGCGCTGATGATGACCTTATGAAGGCTGAAAGTTGCTTCGGCTAGTTACAAAGTTTAAATTTACGTGGAGAGAGAGTTTTATTATTCCTTAATATGACCTCCTTAGACACTCTAATATCTAACATCACTACATTGTTATTCGTTTCATAACTTTGTTATGAAGGAATGCTCATACATATCTAACTACCTTTCATATACATAAATATTAATTTTTAGAACTATTTATCTATTCTTAAATTGTGGAACTGTAAAAGGAACGAAATAAGATACAAGCAAATATTTATTTTTGAAAAAAAAATCATATTTCCGTCGAAGATTTTAAGTTAATATTTTTTTTGGTTTGGTTCTATGAAGTTAGTCAAGTATAAATCTAAAGTTGTATCAAACTTTTCCCTTTCACGTTAAATGTTTCATCTGCAAACGTCATTTTTTCTCACATTCTTATTTTTCGACGCCTCTGCAACTTTTTTCCTCAAAAAACTTATCTTTCCTTAATGATAACTTGGTCTGTCAAGTAAATGAAAGTATTAAAAGTGAAGTTAAAGTAAATTTTAAAAAGTAATTTTCAATAGAAGACATTGAGGAAAGTATTTTGTTAAATCTGGGGTAAAGCTTTTCAAATCATAAAATTGTATTATAAATGTATATTTTTTTAGTTATAAAAATTGTGGTTATACATATGTATATAACTACATTTTTTCTCTAAATTAATACTTTAAAATAATAAGGTATAAAAACAAAACTTAATTATTAACTTTCTAACTTGGTCCAATTTTTTATAATATTTATATTTTGCGTTCTAGGAAGGTATAACAAGTAATATCAATAGGGCATAGAAGAAGAGATTTCTAGGATAAAAGATTTTATATTTTGTCTCCGCTCAATATTCTAATAATATATTTCAATAAGTAGAATCTTTTTGCATAAATTCAATAGAGAAGTACTTGTAAATTGCAGTATAAATAAAATAGTAGATAAAAATATCAATTGCGGTGCTACAATTACATATAAGCAAACAAAATTGCTTAAAATGATTAATCTACAATAGTGAACGTTTTTAGTGTCGGGTGTGTCTGGAGGTCTTTTTTTTTTAGCATTTTTGCAAGCCAAAATATCTAAAAAAAAAAAAAAACTAGTGATCCGATTTCAACGAAATTTGGAGAGTCATAGCCCGTTGTTTGTCCATGGGATTACCTACTGATGTCTGAACCTATTGCTTCTTTAAGCATGGGCACAAAAATTTAATTAAAAACTATATTTTTGAACACACTTATCTAATTTTAAGAGACATTTTAAATGTTTGTCAAAAGCAGCCCACGTATAGTCTCTTATTAATTTTTAACCGTCAGTATAAATTAATAATAAATATTTCTTAAAAATAAATGCGATCCCATTGGGAATCCATAAAAATTGGCAGACTTTTTTTTATTCTTGAGAGATTATCAAAACTAAACTGAATTGGGGATGTATTGGAGGATCCCTACAGCAATTCAAACCCGTAAGGTAAATGATATGGTCTGTATGACAAGAGCTTCTAATCAATATACTAATCCAATATTCGAATGTCCACATTTGAGTTTCAATTGAGACTGTCAAGACACTAATTCAACACCGAAACATCAGGTGTGTTAAAGGACTAAGTTCATTATCCCTCGAACAATAATTTTACTATTATGGATGACAAATGCTGTCCCTTTTCTAATTCAGTTCACAATTTGATGTCAGCACTATGGTTAATACTTATCAAGACAAGATTAAAACTAAATTTTAAAAATTATGGCTAAAACTAATATAAAATGATTAATCATTGTTCAACTTTAAAAGCTCTCGTTAATTTTTAGAGGTAGAAACAGATGAATACTTTGATTGCTCTAAGCTAAAAATATATTTACAAGTGGTATATAGCGTGTGTTAATGGATTTAAATAAAATAAAGTAATCTATAAGTACTCTTAAAGCTTTAGAGTTTTACTATTGGATGCTCCAAGGGCTATGATTTAATTCATTAACAAATCCCTTCCGATGAAGCCTTTGATAATTATTATTATTAATGGAACAGAAACATAATTGCTTAAGTGTTTTTGTAACTTAATTGTGTGCTCAAAAGATAAGGACGTTGTCTTCAATTATGTGAAGTACCTGATATAAATTGTTAAGTAAAGAAAGACTTCGTGCAAATTGATAAGATGAGGACCATTGGCATTTGTAAGATCATAATGATTGTTTACTTAGCGTTAGAATTAAAAAATAAACTAAAAGTTAATAGTTATAAAGTAAAATTTTCTGCCAATGGGTGTGGCATATAATACCTATCATTTTCAAATTTATTTAATGTCGTCAAATTTTTTTGTTTTTCCTCCAAGCTTACCGAAGATAATAGAAGCTATGTTTTTGTATCTCCAATTTCAAAACAAGTCCGTTTAAGACATCACGAAACATTTTTGGTTCCGTGTTTGTCTAAAGGTCTGATTCAGTCTGTCTGTCGCTCAATTTTTGCGAACTAACATATCTTCCGGTACTAAAACTAATCTTACGGTTTAATGAAATTTAGATGGTAAGTCATAATTGGCCCAGGTCCCATATGCGATTTTATTTTCTGCTTTCATTCGTTTCTATTCCACGTGCGCAGAAACATACATTTATTTACACCTAATAGCTTCGAAAGTACTCAGATGAAAGATTTTTATGAAATTTGGATGGTTTTTCGAAAACCCGCAATATCCCCAGATTAATTTAAACTGACTACGCTCTTTAAATTTCCTGAATTGATGCTTTAAATCATGACATCATTCAGGCGTCTGAAACGAATTTCTATCTTAGAATTTTTGAAATCGGACGCGCTTAATATTTTTCACATAGCTTCCGTTTCCTTCGGTAAGCTTGGAAGTAATTTGAAAATGTTGAATAATAAATTGCTCTAAAATGATCGATCAATTTTGCATTATTCTTTAATCATCTACATTTCACTTCTATTATTAATAATAGACTCATATTAATATTATTATTATTGACTATTATTATTAATAGTTAATATTAATTATTATTATTCACTTTTTCTATTATTAAACATAATAAGTGTGTCATATGAAAAGTTAAAAATGTCGGATGACAGTTGAATATCCTTCGCTGTAATACCTAAGCAGTTCAAGTAACTTAATTTTACTAGAATAATTTCTTTTTGAACAGTCTTTATGATTTATTATTAGGATGTTAAATCACTGTTACAATAAAAAACTGGTCTTCATTGAAGATAAGAGTTTCTTTCTACAATTTTATAGGTCAAAGAAATAAAGGTCTGCTACAGATAAAACCTACATTAACCCTTCTCCACCTTTATCTGGGTTAAAAACATATTCTATGCTAAATGTTCCCGTTTTTTTATTATATTTGAATTGAAGAAAATATTCAATTTAGATGTTAGATTTATACATAATGGTCTCCTAAGTAAATATTATATATTTATTGTACTTATTTACTAAGGTTTTAAAACGGTACTATATGTCTGATTGCATAAAATATTAGAACTTTTTAAAATTAATTTTCTATAGTTCAGCTGATTTTGAAAACATCGTATTTATTTATAATAATTTAACACATATTTTGTATGTGTTTATCATAATCTAAAGCTCTCTCGAGTATGATTTCTGAAATATTTCCGTTCAAATATATATTTTGAATAAATAAAATATAAAATAAAACACCATTTTCAATCACAAGGTAAAATGATTAAATTAATAGAAGGAAATCAAAATAAAGAAACCTTATTACACCTAGTGGTATAATACTGATCGAATAAGTTACAATGGATTATCGTTTTTAAGAAATTGTCGGAAAATTAGTGTGGCACATAGCTTCCTTATGTCCTATCGTGTTCTATAATTATGTTTTCCTTTTATGACTTATTATTGTCTAATTAATTTAAATATTCCCTCCTTTTTGACCAGAAAGAAATACACGAGACCAAAACTTCTCCCTTTACATGTTCTTTGGTTAATCCCAGGCAAATGTCTTATGACTCGTTCTAAAGCATTACCTTACTCTTACTATTCCTCACAACTAAACCGATGGTTGTCCCCTTTATTTTTTCAGATCTATATACATATTTTTAGAAAGAGATTACCTCTACTAACATTTGGAAATAATTGTCATGATGAAGACAATTCCTCAATAGGTATTCATGAATATCAACCAAGTTACGCAGGATAAACAAACCCAACCGCCTATCTTTTGACTTATTAGTCAATACCTCTATCTTCTTATATGAAGTCTTCTTATATTCTTTGTTCTTATATGATGGACGAGGGGTCAAAGGTGGATTTACAAATAATTAGGAGGTGGCAGGCTCGTACCTCGTCAAGGAGGCAGACATTTTTCCAAAGATATATTGGTAAGACAGGTTCCTCTTTTTACTAACCAGCCTGCTTCGATACTGTCGATTCTGAACTATGGGGGAGAGGATCTCCCTCTTTCTAACCAAGAAAAGCTCGTTCATGAGGCAAGTTTATTATCTTCCTATATTCACTAAAGTAGGTATAATGACACTTGTGACCATCCCCACTCCTGACCCCCTCCGTCATACCCTCACTCCTCCTCCCTTCCCCCAACATGGGGTATGACTTAGGAGGTCCGGAGTGGACTTGTTCAACTTAAGGGTACGGCCACACGAGCATTTTTTCACGCAGTTTTTCTGCGTGAAAACACGCCTAAAATATGAATCACATTGGTATTAGTTAGATCGGCCACACGGGGCGTCATTTCACGCTGAAGGAGGGAGGCAGGGCGGCGTCTTCAAGGTCACCCGCAAACAAATGAGCCGGGGTCCATTTGTTGGCTGGTTTTCACGCTGCTAAGGTGGCCACATGGGCGTTTTTTCCGCGGCAGGGCAGTTTGTCAATTGCTTCGGCTTGATTTCACGCGTCGTGTTTTTCCGTCAATGTGGCCACCCCACCAACGGGAATTTTCGCGGCTGTTTTTCCCGCAGAAGTTTGGCGTGAAAAAACGCTCGTGTGGCGGTAGCCTAACTTGGTCAACATCATGACAATACATTTCACATTTTTTTTTTCATACTTTTTACATTTTTTTTTCATACTCAATATCTAAATTAGTTTATTTGCTTAGTTCACACACCAAGTGGGATTATTTTTTTCTACTACTTATACACAATAAGTAAATTATAGAAGAAGTAAATCAACGACTCATAACTAATAATACACTTGTCAAAACTTCTACTATAATTTAATGCCATATTACTTGGTAAAGTCGTATTTAAATGATAATTTTATTCTTATCATGAATTGATATCAAACAATTTTTAAATTTGGATTCCTTCCTATAGAATTCTCATTTATTAAAAAGTATTATAAATCAAATTGGATGGAGTAAAAATAGAACAGTTACTTCTACCACGTGGAACTAAAATTCCTTAAAATCACCAGAGTGTTTTACAAATGATACAAAAATCAATAATTCTACGTTTTTTTTTTCAAAAGTTTAAAGTTCCTGTCTACACGAGAAAAAGATAAATTGGTTAAAAAAAACCCTTTAGAGGTCGAAAAGGTTTTGTAAAGGGGTTTTTAGTGAATTTTCACTTTTTTTTTTTTTTTTTTTTTTTTTTTTAAATCGTCCCTTCTCTAATAAAGCGCTTCGGTCTCGTTTCAGGGGCTTTGGGTACCAGGATGAAGGGGGTGGAAAAGAGGTTAGAGAACGTTAATGGAAAACTGAATAACAAGTTTAAAGCGTTTTCAAGAGATAAAACGCTACTGGAGAGGCTTCGGGCTAAAAAAGAGAGCGAGTTAGGAATAAGCAGAAGAGTTTGGATCTCATCAAAATATCCACTTCTTTGTTTGAAATCCCATCAGAAGGTGAAACCAACGACTAGAAAAAAGACTTTGTAGTTGGAAAACCATTTCCAATACATGAATCTCTTCGATAAAATAACAATTAAACAATTTTATCCTACATAAAGCATTTTTACAATCTTTAACATGAAAAATCATAAAGAAATAGTACAGAATGAAATAATCAGCGTTGAATACGAGTAAAGACTAGAAAAAGCATTTCCTTAGCATAGAAATTAACATTCGTTTCCAGGTTAGGGAAATGGGTAACTCATCAAGTCACAATACTATTCACATATACCAAGAAGTATCAGCAGATAATAGGCATTCTTGATTGATTTAAGAATCAATCATATGGATTGATGAGTATATAGTCATATGGATGTTCGAATTATTGAGGGACTAGTACTATGGTAATTTATTATGGCCGTTGAAGTTGGTCAGAATGAAAATGAATAAATTATTGCTTATGTGAATAATCCCCTGATTTTTTTTAACACCTTTAAATAAATTTATTACATACTTATTCCAACAAAACTGAGAACCGTCTGCGGGGTCGTCACGGGCATTCGCAATGGGTAAAAGCAGTTGGTTTCTATCCATTGATAGAAACCAACTGCTTTCGCAGGTATGCCCAATGGGGCATACCTGCGACGAATTGCATCCATGTGACGATCATGCGGAAGGTTCTTAGTTTAATTGGAAGAAACCTTACATTCCCCAAAGTGTTTGAGTAATAAAATGTTTATTATGACATTAAAAATTAGTTTTCAACATTTATTAAGTGAATAAATTGATATTGATTTTCTTTTGGAAACTTATAATTCCACTCATTTTTCTCCGTAGAAACTTTGTCAAGGAGAAGTTTAGTTGGGTGTGTGTGTGTGTGTGTGTTTTTTTATTTATTATTAATATTCAGCATGCTTCACTTTATAGTACTACATGCAGTTAACAATGCCAAGTTATACATTATTATCAAAATAAAAACATGAATACTGTGCTTTATATGCGAGAAGATAAAGAAAAATAAAGATAATGGTGCAAGTGTAACATGTAAAATAAATCTGGCTAAAATCACATAATTAACATTAATAACTTAGCTACTTATATTAAATACTTAAAACTAAATTTAACAAT
>KZ654745.1:6512-20301 GCA_001010745.2 Gerris buenoi
AAGTTAGAAAGAAATATAAATGTTAGTGGCAGCTAGTTATATAGTGGTCACGAAAAACTCATGATTTTTTATTTATAAATAATTCTTTATTTATTAAAATATAGTGTCTAAGTAAATTTTATTTTTATATGTGACTAAACTAACCTATGTTTGATAGGATATGGAGCGTGAGTGGAGTTTATCATTAAGGTAGAAGGAAAAGTCTCTCCACGTAAGAAAACGTGGAGAGTCTTTTTCGTCCTCTTACGTGGAGAGACTTTTCCTTCTACCTTAACCTATGTTTATTTACGTGATGAAAATCAAACTTGTAAATATATTAAAATTATTGAAGGGTGTCTTAAATTTGATTTTTTTTTTCTTTTTTTTACCAAACAGATCTTAAAAGTGTGTCTTATGTTCGATGTAATACGATATTCATAAGGTAATTTACATAGGTTGTAAATTTTTTTAGTTCGCTATATTTTTCCTGTGTCGCCATAATTTTGAGTCTTTATATTTTTTGTCAAAACTATCTTTCATACTAGAAAGTTTACTGTTTTTATATCTTTTAATTCAAAAGTTATTAGAACCATACAGAGTGACAGATAGACAGACGCATGAACCAAACTGGGTTTCTTTTTTTGGTTTCACCAACGAAACCCTAAAAAGGAATCAAATTTATACAATGAAATCGATAAGAGTAACTACTAAAATGTTTTAACTTTCACATTAAATAATTATAATATTGATTAATTCAAGGGAAAAGTAAATTTAATTTTTATTAAGGATTAAGTATTGAACGGTTAGTGCTATATGTTCCATTTTTGTTATAATCAAAAAGCTAGTTCTAGCAGTATAGGGTAATCATAAGCGTATATCATTATTTTCTTTTATTCAGTAAAAAAATAGTTGTATTAAACGCATTATTTTTAATGAAGTGAAAAAAGTAAAAGTTTGGGTATAGATTAAATTCTAGTGTTACTCAGAGAAGGGAAAGGAAAAATATTCATAATAATATTTATAAGAGCTATAGACTTTGACTAAAGTTTTTTTCTTCGAAATAAAAAAGGTGCTTTACTTCCTTATAGTTGTAAATAATATTAACATAAATGTAAAAAGTGATTAGAATTATTTAAGGTAGGGAATATAAAGTTCTATATTCAGTTCACGTCTCTAATTCATTTTTAACTATTTTTGGAAAAAAGTTAAAAAGTTACGGTTGGCGCTGTTACATCATCTGTCGCATTATGTTCCCGACTCCGGTGATTGACTAAAAGAAAGAATAATATTTAAATATACAAGCGTGACAGGAAACGGTGACTAAAAATGCACGAAAAAACCAAAACGAAACAATGAACGGGAGGAAGTGGGTAGTAAAATGAAAGGGCCCTCCACTACTCACGTCTTCACACTGTCTCACTTCTGCCACCGAAAAGATTCCGTGTTATATTCTAAAAGGGTTCCTCGGAAAGACTTTCGGCTTCAATAGAAGACTCCCTCATCAGAAGGACAAAGATGAAAAGGAGTGTCAGTGGGAGGATAAGTAATCATTGCGTAAAACTAAAACCTACACGAACTATAAGATGAAGAGGGAAAAATAATGATAAGTATAATGTGTAGAATTGCCGAAAAATGACAGTAAAAGAGAACCTTATGAATAAATATAATAATAATTAAAAAGAAAAAAGCTTCCAACAAGCACCTATGTATCCTTTAATATGACACATTTCTTATTAATAAAGGCAATGGCTTAAAATTATCATATCTGTTATTAATCGTAGGTACATAACATTTAAAAGAGCTTTTTGACATCTCCCACACTTTCTTTAAAAAAAAAATTAAAACTTTATAATAAGTAATAACTTATAACTTATAATAAGTAATAACTTTATGATTAAGCACAAAGAGCAACATAAACAATCGCACGCTAAAAACAAAATGGCTCTCTATAAAACTAATAGAGAGATAAGGAGAGAGCATGGAGGTATCCAGTGTTGCCAGTAAGTAGAATTAGACATTAATATGAAGAATATAATATTATGTACTTCTTTAAGTTTAATAGACAATTATATTGTGATTCTAATGGTTTCAAACAGTTTAAATCATTTGACTGACTATATTTATGATACTACAATCTAATAAAATAAATGAATTAAAGAGGCATTCTCCTCTACAAGGGGAATCTAGGAAGCGGGCCTGTAGGCAGGTGCCTAATCTGCCAATTTAGCAATCTGGTATTTAATAATAAACCAACTACTTAAATAAAATTAAAATCAGCTGTTAAGTTAACTACGTAATGGATAAACGCTGTTCCAACCCGACTTGTGACAGTGTTTCGTACCGTCCTTCAAACTGTTCCGTTCCAACCCTCGCAGAGATCGTTTGCGAACCGTTTACTGTACGGTCCAAACGATCCTCAGACAATAACAAGTAGGTACTGATTCGTATGATATGCGCAGTTATGCCAATCACACGTCAACAGGAAGGTTCTCTAACTGTTAGGTTTCCTCAAATATGGTGCGAATTATATTCCAAAACCCGTTGCAACCTGACATGATTTTATTACAGTACAATGTTAGTGCATGCGTAAAAAACCTGCACTAAACTTTCCCGAACGATCTGCGGGTCGATGCAAAAGACTGTAGAAATAAGGGGGTTGGAACAATCCTTTTATTACTTCAATCCAATTCCGTACGTGAGTTGAAAATGCCAGGATCATATTTTTTTGTTATTTCATTACAACTTTAATTTAAAAATAAAAAAGGCAAAGTAAATAAATATTCCTTGTTTTTTTTCTCATAATCCTTCGAACTTTAAAGTTACATTTATTTCTGGATTTAGTAATTATTTAAGCAGAGGAACAATAATAAGCCTGGTTGAACATGAAGGCGAGAAAATCGTGAAGGGGAAAGTTTCTAGGGGTTTAATATAATGCGTGGGGTGGGAGTGGTCTGTATTCAATCAAATCAAATCAGCGAACAATCAATCAAAGCCGTGATATTTCATTCATATTCATTCACTTTAATACTCAATCATAAAGAGTCACGGCCAATACTAGCTGTCATAACAGGACAGATGATTATAAAACTGACATAATTCTCTTACAAGTACCGCTTAGACCTCGTACAATAGATGACAGTAATAATTCATGCAAAATATATTATGCTATAGCCTGACATGACACATATGCTATAGCTTGAAATGATATGACACGTAATTTGCGAGGGTGAACAAATTAACTTAGAGGCATGTATAATTAAATTCCCTAAGGAGACTTCATTAAATATACAATTGGTATTGGTTTAACATAATTTATAATGAACATTGCATTACTTAAATTAAGATCAGTTGAAGGAATGCAGTTAAATGAAATTTTCTACGTAGAAGAACAGTGGTTCATAACCGCCGATCTGTGGATATATTTTGGACGGTCCATAGAAATGATAAAGTTAAAAATAAAAAAATGTATTAATCTAGTTAATTTTAGGATCTGTTCTATTTGATGAAACAGTGTTTCTAACAAATTTTCAGCCGACAAACTTTCTTCGAATTATTTTATCGGTGATTTTTGTTAAGTAGCTGTACTTTCTTAGAATATAGGTATTTTAAAAGCTGAAAACAACTAATTTATCGGTTTATCCCCCTCCCCTAACACGATAAACAGAAAAGTTTATCATGTTGCTTCTGTTAATATCATGATACATCAAACTCCTCGAGATGCTTTTTTAGCTAGTGGAAGTGCTTCAAACCTTTCGTCATGCGGATTTAACCGGAAAATCAACATTTATTACAAAACAACCCGTCGGAACATACATGATCAAAGCCACTATATTTTCTATTTAAATTTTACTTCCATACATTGATGTTTTGCACTTTACTAATTAAAAACGGGCGTTAGTAGCAAAAAATGGAAAAGTTCATAAATGAATAAAAGAAAAAAAAATAAATAAATAAACGAAAATAAGCAATTCTATCTCCTAAAGTCAAATGTTTCGGTCCAAAGCCCTATATAATCGTGTCCAACGCAATAGTGTCCTAGCAGTGCTGTTACAAAAAATAATAACTATTTTTTTTAAATATCAATATTAACAATTACTTCTAATATAGTAAACATTTTAATTTTATACAAGTATTAAGTATACTAGTTCTGTTTCACGTATCCATATAAATAATTAAATACGGAAGTTAAAACATTTTGTATGCTTAATTATAAATACATACATATATACTATTTTTAAATAACAACTAGTATTGGTTCATAATTAACTAATAAATTATAATACTTAAATCTACTTATTACAACTAATTATAATTATTTCATTTCCATTCATTAAGATGTATATATTAATAATAAGATACATAATACTGTATTATAAAAAAAGCAAAACCAAACACGGAACTGAATTCTACCGAGACCATAACTTTTGCGACAGTTTTAAAATTAGTGATACAATTAACATTAATTAAATTAAGAATATTAGAGTAATGTTTAATGGCCATTAGAACAATTTACAAATTAGCATTCGTGCATAAAGCTCAAGGATTGCAATTAAAATTAAGAATTTTAATATACAAAAGAGGAGACCGCGGTGAAAATAAATTATTTCCCTGTAAATTTACAAGGAGAAATAATTGGTGTTATATAAAAAAAAATTTAATACTAACAACTTGTTAATAGATGTGCAAAATACTAATAAAGAAATTAGCAAAATGCTAATGAAGAAATAACAAATTATACACTATATATCATACTTGAAAACAAGAAAATTATAACTTAGATGAAATATATAGATCACATTAAGATTTATCAGATGGCTGACTCTTTGAAAAACAATCTACTTATAAGGTGGGCATTACCTTGAATAAAAAAACAACATAATACTTTTGTTTATTTTCATACGTCGAAAGGCCTTGTCGTAAAAAAAGAATTATTATACTCAAAACTATAAATAAGCAAAAACCTGAATTTAAAATGAGAAACAAGAATACCTAGTAGATACATTTACCATCCAACAATATTACCAAGAATATATAAATATATATTACATATATATGTGCATATATACAAAAACACATTAAATACAAACACACATTAATGTATATACATATATATAAAATATATAGTAGCAGCGAGTATGAGTGATGTAAATAGTATTATATTTATTAATTTTTACTTTGTATGTAAACCTTTATAAAGCATTTGTTGTATCGGCAGGCAAGTGAAGAATTAGTACATTACGCGTTGTGCGGAGAGTCGCATTTTGCAGCGAGTGTGGAATGCAAACTCCGAGCGAGGGTAGTAAAAGCAAAAGAGCAATAGCAAAATGCAGTTTTCGCACGAGATGCGGACCGTACTTTATCAACGATTGTTGGATTTTAATAATGAATATAGAAAAAACAGTTATGTACAATAATTAATAAACAGAAAATTAGTTTTGTTAAATGTAAACAAACACAATAATCGTGCGATAAGGTAAAGGATTCAGAATTCTTTTCTAGTTTCGCACTATAGTTCGTAAATAAAGACGAATTATGAAACGCGCATGCGCAATGAATACAACCATACAAAAAGAGTCACTTTCTGCACATCTAAACAGAGATAAAATGTTTATATTTTGTATCAATCGTATAGATAAAATATATGTTACTAATATATAAATAAATAACTGTGTATAACTAAAGAATAAATAGCGAGTTAATTTATTTTTTCAAAGTAAAACAAGTAAGGAATTTCACAATAGGACTCTCCCTGGCTTTTGATGTTTAATACGAGAGTAAAAATAAATTATAATTAGGTGCAGGGAATTAAAATTAACATGTGATACAATATGTAATTAATTTTCTTAAACCAGACTTACAAAGCGGAACTAATACAATGATTAAAAATTCCAAACGCACACAGTTCTAATTTTACTGCATAACATCGACCCTTACTCAATTTTATTAAAGGTTGGTCAGGTCACAATGGAAACATGATATTATCTGGAGACGCTTAACGTTTAAAGACATTATGTGTAAAGGAGGCCGGTCACTTGATTAACTCAGCGAAAAAATGAAGCCCCACGAGTGAAGTTAAGTTGTGAAAGAACGCAAAGCTAGCTATATTTACCACTCTGAGGATGTTGGTATTCGGTTCCAGTACCAGCTTTTGTGCCAAAACAATATAGAATTACATAAAAATGTATACATAACTTATAGTTACAGTAAGTGCGACTTGACCTAAACCAATCAATTGTAATTTATCTAGTAAGTCTTATAATGAAGGAAGGTTAAATAAATAATTTAGCCTTGTGTTAAGGAAGAAAAGAAACATGTAAATGTCACAGAATAGATACAATTTTTACAAAGAGAGGAAAAAAAAAAAATAAAAAAAATATACAATATATATACACATAATATTGAAAAACAAACTAGTCCTTCCATAGGCTACCCTCATTTAGATAAAAAGAAAATAGCAATGACCTACAAAACCCTAGGACACTATATAGATAAACAACAAACTAACTGAGTGCGTGGAGAAATAAGAGTTCCTAAAACCTTCCAGCAAACTATAATGTGCACGTAGGCAACTCGCTACCTATTAAATATTTTATTTTCACATTATAAATTTGGTTGAAAAAAATTTGTTTTGTAAAAAAAAAAGTATTTTTTCCGTTGTGCATATTTAATTTCTTATCAATTAATTGATTTAATAAAAATAATAGGATAGAAGGAAAATATAATTTTAAGAGATTAACTACAGAATAATAATCATCTCTTAACTATAAAGCAACACCACTTTGTCTTATTGGGCAAAACATCAAATTATGAATTCCTAACTTTGCCAGGGATTGATTCATCCTCAAATTAGACAGTATAAAATATTTTAAATTTTATAACCATTAGGTTAAATGTTTCTCAAACAACAAGGAGATTAGATTGAGACGCGAAATATTGTTTTATATAATAAATCAGTGTAAGGTATGAATGTTAATAATATTTTAAATAAATCAGAATACCTATGGCACAATGGGGCCACATAAATTTCATTTATGAAGCTTAAGGCGTGAATGTTGACTATGATTTTTGAAAGCTAACTATTGTTTTCTATGTCTTTAAATTCATTGTTATTTTATTAGAGTTTAGAAAACAATGATATCAGCTTTAATAACTAATGAAAGTTTTACAAAACTATAATACACCAGAGTTTGATTGATTGGGCAAATAACTAGAGAAAATACTTACCTAAAATTGCATTTACAAAATTTCATTATTAAAATGTCAACAGTTTAACTCTTAACATATTTACATCAAATCCACGCCTATTTGCAGGGCGATTTATTCGTTATTTTTAGTTAAAAAACATTTAGGAAGTGGGTGGAATTTTTACTAATGCTATTTTAGCATAGTTATTCAATAAAATTATTAGTCTGTACCGGGAAGTGTGGTAAAAAGAATTTGTTATTTATAAAGCCCCTTTTTTGTAATTTTTAAATTCTGTAATAATAATTTTTTTTAGGATTTGTCAATAAAAATCCAATCAAAAGGAAATAAATATAGGACTTAATGAATAAAAATCCAAAATAAAAAAGTTTTGTCTTTGTAGATCCGCATTCTCTAAAAAATAATTGACAGGTTAAGTGACTTAAATTATTCCAATGGTTAACTTAAATTGTTCAAATGACAGAGTAAGTGAAAAAAGTGGTATTATTCAATGTAATAAACTTATTGAATACTGCGCATTGGTGTCGTATGACTTCAAAGAAGATTGTTAAATTAGGATATAAAAACTCTACCGGATATAAGCCAAATGTTATTCATATTAAAAAACTACAGTGTCATTTCAACAAGGTTTATAATAACGGAGTCTTTGACCAAATAAGCGAAGTATGAAACAGGACTTAAGTATGGTGAAAACAGATGTGTGATGAGGGGTGACAATGTGAAATAACTGATAAATGTCATAAGAAACAAATGAGAGCCTAGAGAATGCCGTTATATCCAATAACGTCAAATATGGAAGTGACAGGATCAAGTCGAAGTCGACTCCCTTCTCTGGATCGTAATTGCTCTGGCATAGGTCCAGGTATTAGACTCGTTGCATCGACTGCAACGTAAAAAAAATTGCAACGTCCTTTAATCCACATACTCTTTCCGAGAAATCAGGAAGAGATGATTTTTTTTTTCTACATTAAAAATAAATTATAATTGGATAACGTGGGGACTATTATCGGGGGAAAAAGAATGCATTTCGATCTGAGTCCAAATCCGGTAAGATTACTACAATTTTAAGTTAAGATAGTAAATTAAGCAGTGCAACTAAACTTGGAAAAGGGTGATATGATAATCTAGCAAACAATTTATTTGACCATAATTAGCAAAATTACGTAAGTCGAGAATGTCGAGGTTTTACATAATTAAAATTTGTTATAAGTTTAAAATTCCCCACTATTTCAAATTATAGGGACACAGATAGAAAAATAGGGGGAAAAAAACAAAAAACAGATCAAATCAGATTAGTAATCTACATGTCCAATTATCTTTTTGTTTTATCATCCATACAGTTACAAAAATGATAAGATTCCTTAATTTCTAAACTTGCATGTCCGAGAGGCAATAATAACTTATTACCTATTTCAAGTTAGAAGCGGGAAAATACTTCCTAAGTTCCTCTACGTAACCCTCTAATAGTACGTAACCTAATCTGCTGAAAACAAAAGAAGGATTCCACAAGCACGGTCACACCAAATGCAATATCGCAATCCAAATTTAATTTTACAAAAGTTTTACCCAAATGTTTAATCAATGAAGACTACACTGAAAAATAATATTAAATCGTGCTCTAAAGATAGCAAACGTGTACTAAAGATCGAGAGGTTAGTCTCTCTAGTTGTTTAATCCTATTGAAGTCATTCTAAGCATAATTCAACACGGGAGAAGTCACGCTACAAATCACATCATATATACGTTCACTTTAAAAATCTGCAACTGCATTTTGCATTCGTGAAGTAGAAAAAGGTGAATGAGCGTGAGGATAGAAACTCTTGAATTCATTGTTGGATAAGGATGCTTATAGTACTTGGATTCAAATGAAATATAAGTCTCATATATAGAGTCCTGGCATAATATGGTATAGGAAGTCTTCAAATCTAATCCTATAATATCCTATAAAAAGTATGTTTGTCGTGAGGCTAAGGTTCAAGAGACGGGGAAGCGAATCTCATGTGTTAGGGTTAGATGCAGAGATGCAACTCATGAGATTCTTGTCCTCATTTCTTACATCCTTTCCCTTAATCAAGAACAGAAGGGGTTAAAGAAGACTAGACAGAAATACGATCTATTAACCGTGCATTAACCAGGTCAAGCCACATTAGAGCTCAAATAAAATTAATGAAGATAAATATTAAAAAGTCCGATAATAATTTTAGAATGATTGGGAACCAATTGCTTTTTAACTCTTCTTTATACGAACGTTAAACAACCTTTAACAAAGTGATAAATGATCGTTGTGTTATATAGTATTTTAAATTACTTTAGTAGTGAGAAGTGTTATTACTAAAATCAATACTGGTAAGTGAGAAGACAGACAAGTCCTTATTAAATTAAAATCAATACTAAAAATTATATTAAACAAATAAAAATAATCTTAAGGACTTAAAACCTCCATGCGTGATAGGGTTTATAATGTCGGTCAAATAGATTCGAGGTCAATCGAGGAACAATAGAATAGTAAGTCAAAAGAGTTAGTAAGAAATTATTGACAGCTGACGACCTTTACAAGGTGGCAATAAAGAGACGCCGACAATTTACTTATATAGGCACTAATTGTATTTAACTTCAGGCGTCACCAGCCAGTCACAGACAGGGAAAAGAAATTTAAACAGAGACTATAGCTTAAGCTTAGTTCTAACAAGATTACATTTTAGCCGATGAACATTACGAAACCTTAAAGGTATAACTTAAGATAGAGAGAGAAAGAAAAAAATAAACTGCTTTTCAATGTCAACAACGTTACAAAAATGGCACTGTCTTGTAATTAATAATTCAACTACAATGCGCATTTACAAATAAATCATACAACGCGCTGCCACATTCCTATTTTTTATTTGAACAAATACAACATAACTACTGTCAAAACAAATTAATATAATCATTAATGAAAACATGCGTATCCTGTCACCGAAAACAAATTATATATAAAAAATAAATTGAAATGTGCATTGCATTTATACTCTCAGCACTAATTCAATATAACATAACTGATTTCATTCAAAACTTTTACTATATATTTCCCATATTAAGAACAGGCCTTTTCTGATTCTATAGCTTTAAAAACCTATAGAATCTAGACTAAGATGATGAAATTAAACGAAAAAAATCCTCGATTTATTCAACTAAATTTTCCCCTCTATACACTTGATTTGATTGAAAAAAATGTACTTAAAGACATAAGTTACTCTCCAATAGATGCTTAGAAATATTTATAGTATATTCTTAATAGTGAATGGATTCTTATGTTTCAAACCGTAAATAAATATTGTTATCAAAGTAATTTTAAGTGATAAATTACCATTACCCTTAAAAAAACACAACAAGCACATTGTTATTATAAGTAATACATTACGGCAAAGTTAAGAAAAGAATCAATAAACAATAAATTAATACAAATATTACACGTTAACAGGGTCTAAAGTTCATTTCGATCCGTTCTTGAATTACAACACCTTTCGAAAAATATACATTTATTACAACAAACTTAACTGTTATGTATATAACGCAATTCTAGAACTGATTAAAGTTCAAAGGTTAATTTAGGAAGTGGGTGGAATTTTTACTAATGCTATTTTAGCATAGTTATTCAATAAAATTATTAGTCTGTACCGGGAAGTGTGGTAAAAAGAATTTGTTATTTATAAAGCCCCTTTTTTGTAATTTTTAAATTCTGTAATAATAATTTTTTTTAGGATTTGNCACTAATTCAATATAACATAACTGATTTCATTCAAAACTTTTACTATATATTTCCCATATTAAGAACAGGCCTTTTCTGATTCTATAGCTTTAAAAACCTATAGAATCTAGACTAAGATGATGAAATTAAACGAAAAAAATCCTCGATTTATTCAACTAAATTTTCCCCTCTATACACTTGATTTGATTGAAAAAAATGTACTTAAAGACATAAGTTACTCTCCAATAGATGCTTAGAAATATTTATAGTATATTCTTAATAGTGAATGGATTCTTATGTTTCAAACCGTAAATAAATATTGTTATCAAAGTAATTTTAAGTGATAAATTACCATTACCCTTAAAAAAACACAACAAGCACATTGTTATTATAAGTAATATATTACGGCAAAGTTAAGAAAAGAATCAATAAACAATAAATTAATACAAATATTACACGTTAACAGGGTCTAAAGTTCATTTCGATCCGTTCTTGAATTACAACACCTTTCGAAAAATATACATTTATTACAACAAACTTAACTGTTATGTATATAACGCAATTCTAGAACTGATTAAAGTTCAAAGGTTAACCCTTAATTTCGTTTGGAAATAAGTATAATATTGGATGCTTTTAAGTGATTATTCTATCTGTCAATCATAAAATATAAAAGAAATTATAAAAATTATATTTTTTTTTCATGATATTACGTATACATAGAGAAAGAAGAAAATATAGCTTCAAAAGATAACTTTATTTTTTACATTTAATAATACAAATTAATTGCAAAATTCTTTTTTCTCACCAAAATAAATGTTTACTTTTTTGAGCATCGAATGTATGAGAGTTTATAAAATTATAATAGAAAAAAGTCTGAGAAAAATTTAAATAATAACCCTATTCAAAATGTTTTATCAATAAACTAATGGTTATTGTATTATCAGACGCATTTTTATGAAACATTAATAAATTTATCATTTATAAGTAAAATTAAGATTAATAAATAACAATTATAAATTTAACTTATAAATTACAGTTATAATATAACACAGAAAAAAAAAAATCAAAAACAAAGAAACTATAAATCGAAATAACATCTTGACAATGGATACTGTTAACGTATGGCTTGAAGACATGAGAAGTAATTTTTTCATTCATAAAAAACATTTAATGTCAGCTTTAACCGCTTTATTAGACATAATTGTTTAATCTTTTATAATAATTATTACAGAAATGATTAATCATCTTTAGTTTATTAGAGCAACCATAGTTAAGAAGAAAATACACGAACCAAATTAAATTGTACAAGTAATGTTTAAGCATATTTAAAAATTAAATTTTTTAACAATGCATAAGTGTAATTCAAGTACAATTATGATTATAATTTCACTTTAGACAATAATAAAAAAAAATGTGTTAAGAAAACATTTTAGTAAAACATCCTATTAACATATTCCAATAAGAAGAAGTTGATATAATTAAGGCTTAGGATTTTACAATATCAGTGTTCTATCTGTTAGGTTTTTTTTCATTTAAATTTACAACACAAAACGTGTTGAGATATTATAAGATTCAATTGAAAAGAGTTTACACTGGAACGAATTTTCTTGTAAGTAATTTCACAGTTTAAAAAGTGTAATGGGGTATTGAAAATACTTTTGAAGTAATTATTTGCTTCTTAACAGTTTTGTTTTACTTTAAATAGTTCAAATGTTTTAAAACTTCCGACAGATTCTAGAGGTTTAGGTCGAAACGTAGGACTTTAAATTCTTCAAGATGGTTATTTCATTAATGCTGAATTTGATACAGTTATTTTATCTTTCATATTACAACCATTTTTACTCATTAGAATATCTTAATAATCATTTAAATTAACAAAAATAAATATTTAAGGTAATTTAAATAATCGTGGTAATCATTTGAGCATTATAAAATAAAAGGAAATTTGCTAAAACCAAAACAAAATGGTCAAACATTAAAAATAATCAATCAATTTTAAATAAATAATTAATTCAAATTTACAGATCACTTATATTGAGTGAAAATATAGACTATAAAAAATAGCTTTTCAACATTCGAATTCTTCTATTTAATAATTCTCAAAGTATTTTTCGGCTAGTTTATTAGAGCAACCATAGTTAAGAAGAAAATACACGAACCAAATTAAATTGTACAAGTAATGTTTAAGCATATTTAAAAATTAAATTTTTTAACAATGCATAAGTGTAATTCAAGTACAATTATGATTATAATTTCACTTTAGACAATAATAAAAAAAAATGTGTTAAGAAAACATTTTAGTAAAACATCCTATTAACATATTCCAATAAGAAGAAGTTGATATAATTAAGGCTTAGGATTTTACAATATCAGTGTTCTATCTGTTAGGTTTTTTTTCATTTAAATTTACAACACAAAACGTGTTGAGATATTATAAGATTCAATTGAAAAGAGTTTACACTGGAACGAATTTTCTTGTAAGTAATTTCACAGTTTAAAAAGTGTAATGGGGTATTGAAAATACTTTTGAAGTAATTCTTTGCTTCTTATACTTTAAATAGTTAAAATGTTTTAAAACTTCAGACAGATTCTAGAGGTTTAGGTCGAAACGTAGGACTTTAAATTCTTCAAGATGGTTATTTCATTAAAGCTGAATTTGATACAGTTATTTTATCTTTCATATTACAACCATTTTTACTCATTAGAATATCTTAATAATCATTTAAATTAACAAAAATAAATATTTAAGGTAATTTAAATAATCGTGGTAATCATTTGAGCATTATAAAATAAAAGGAAATTTGCTAAAACCAAAACAAAATGGTCAAACATTAAAAATAATCAATCAATTTTAAATAAATAATTAATTCAAATTTACAG
>KZ654747.1:5246-16224 GCA_001010745.2 Gerris buenoi
TTATTATTTTGGTTTCTGTACTCTTCACCTTAGTTGTTTCTATGTGCAAAATTTGGAGAAGATTGAATGACGGGAAGTGGTTCAAAATTGGGGTAAAAGGTGTGCGATGAAACTTACAAAGCAAAGTAATATAAGACCAGTAAAAATCCTGGTGCAGACAACATTACCGATGAAATAATAAAGTTAACCGCTCCTCAACTAAATGATATATACCTTCAAGTATTCAACAAAATCTTAGAAGATGAACAAGTCCCATGGCAATGGCTTAGATCAGATATAATCTTACTTCACAAAAAAGGCAGCCGTTTAGAACTTAATAATAATCGCCCTATCAGTCTATCCCCTAATCTTTACAAAAATTTTAAGAAAATGTTGCAAAATAGAATTTACAATGTAATAAAAGAAAATCAAAGTCAAACACAAGCAGGATTCAGACGAAAATACTCCACCATTGATCATATCCACACCATTAACCAAATAATAGAAAAATCGATTGAATACCAGATGCCATTATACATTGCACTAATTGACTTCCAGAAGGCATTCGATTCGGTAGAGTTCTGGTACTTGCTAGAAGCCATGCAAGAATATGGTGTCCATCCTAAATATGTGAGAATTTTTAATTTTATTTACGACAATTCTAAAGCAAGAATAATATTAGAAAAATGTGGTCCTGAATTTGGAATCCATAAAGGAGTAAGACAAGGAGACCCAACTGCAGCTGACCTGTTTAAATGTGTCCTACAAAAAGTCATTAGCAGTATCAACTGGAAAGACACAGGTATAAGAATCAATGGCGAATTACTTACCCATCTCTCCTTTGCAGATGATATACTTATCACTGCAAACTCAGTAGAAGATCTCAAATATATGATAGGTGAACTAAAGAGTAAGAGTGAAGAAGCAGGACTTATTATGAATCCATCTAAGACTCAACTCCTGACCAACAGGGAAAAATCAGTCATCAANTGTCATATTTTTATTTATGATGGGTCATTCCATTGGTAAAATAGGAAAATATGGATAAATGGATAAATATTATTTAAATGCATGCTCAGCTCAATATTGCAAGCATTGCACTCCTGGTTTGTATTTTTCTTCTTGGACTACTCTAAGAGAATAACTAGAGAATTTTTTACAGGAAAATTGCCGCCTTTTTATGTGAATAATTATGTAAATAGGATATGATTTCTACATCACACTTTGTGCACAGATAAAAATCTAATGATGCCAAGGCGTGGGTGAAAATTTGCCTTTATAAATGGCCGACCTCCTCTCGGCCATTCATAAGCGACTTGTGTCATCAGAGAATTTTTCCTACTGCTAAAGTTTGGGAGGTTGCACAAAAGATTTTGGGTGGGTAGTTGAAAATTCGGATTCTTAAAGTATTCCCATTTCCAGACGTTCCCTTATTTTCTCCAGGTAAGGTCCCTATATTATGACCTTTATAGCCAAAACCAGGGGAGCCCCTAGTCCAGGTAGACCCCTTATGGGTCTATAGTATTCCAGAGATTTAGTGGGGGTCGGATCCCAGCTATAAGGAGACTATAAGTCTAGGAAAACATGCTATAGTGTTTCGGGCAGAAATTATGTTATTCTTGCATGTGCTCAGACTATTAGGAATAACACGAACACGCATGAACAAGATAAACAGATATATATCTGTTCCGACAATCAGGCAGCGATAAAGGCACTGACTGCACCCAAATGCACTTCCAAATTGGTCTTAGACTGCAAAAAAGACTGGAGGCTATTTCTAGCAACAAGAAGGTACAAGTGCATTGGGTTCCGGGTCACAAAGGAATCGAGGGAAATGTAAAGGCAGATCATCTAGTAAGACAAGGTTTCGGCTCCCTTGACAACTCCCTTGACACCCGAACCCATCGAGGGCATTTTTAGAAGTTTTTTCAGAGAATGAGACAATCCAAATTATTTTTAGGTGGGCCTTCTTCAAGACTCATTAAAAGCATATTGAGTCTAAATAAGAAATCTTTCCATATATGATTGGCTAACGAACCAATCCGCAGGATGTGCGGGAGGATGAAGAAACTCCTTTACATCTAATTAGCCGCTACCCCAATTGCCGCCTTTTTATGTGAATAATTATGTAAATAGGATATGATTTCTACATCACACTTTGTACACAGATAAAAATCTAATGATGCCAAGGCGTGGGTGAAAATTTGCCTTTATAAATGGCCGACCTCCTCTCGGCCATTCATAAGCGACTTGTGTCATCAGAGAATTTTTCCTACTGCTAAAGTTTGGGAGGTTGCACAAAAGATTTTGGGTGGGTAGTTGAAAATTCGGATTCTTAAAGTATTCCCATTTCCAGACGTTCCCTTATTTTCTCCAGGTAAGGTCCCTATATTATGACCTTTATAGCCAAAACCAGGGGAGCCCCTAGTCCAGGTAGACCCCTTATGGGTCTATAGTATTCCAGAGATTTAGTGGGGGTCGGATCCCAGCTATAAGGAGACTATAAGTCTAGGAAAACATGCTATAGTGTTTCGGGCAGAAATTATGTTATTCTTGCATGTGCTCAGACTATTAGGAATAACACGAACACGCATGAACAAGATAAACAGATATATATCTGTTCCGACAACCAGGCAGCGATAAAGGCACTGACTGCACCCAAATGCACTTCCAAATTGGTCTTAGACTGCAAAAAAGACTGGAGGCTATTTCTAGCAACAAGAAGGTACAAGTGCATTGGGTTCCGGGTCACAAAGGAATCGAGGGAAATGTAAAGGCAGATCATCTAGTAAGACAAGGTTTCGGCTCCCTTGACAACTCCCTTGACACCCGAACCCATCGAGGGCATTTTTAGAAGTTTTTTCAGAGAATGAGACAATCCAAATTATTTTTAGGTGGGCCTTCTTCAAGACTCATTAAAAGCATATTGAGTCTAAATAAGAAATCTTTCCATATATGATTGGCTAACGAACCAATCCGCAGGATGTGCGGGAGGATGAAGAAACTNTTTGTTAAATCAATATTTTTTGAGTTATTCTCGATTAAAATTTTGCAATTTTCATCGGAAAAAAACACTTTTTCAACACTTTTTTACGGATATCTCAAAAAATAAGATTCTTATCGAAAAAAGTGTATAGAACAAAATTGTAGCTTATGAAAAAACAAAGAAACCAATATTTTTATAAATATTTTTGGTCCAATACAAAGCGAGATATCGTCGATGAAAAAAGATATTTTTTTTTTTATTACTTGGATCCATGTATTCAACGTTAAATAACGTGAAAAGGGTTGATTTTTCGGATGCCATGATGAGAAACTTTTTTTATAGTCCTTAAAAAAACCTTTAAATGAACAAAAATAAAGGCCAATTGCATTTAAAATGAGCGAGGTACAATGCAAAAAATACGGATCACTCGATGTTTTTGAGGAAAAATGCATAGTATAATTATTCTCATGTCCACCAGAATCAATTTTTTATTATTTTAACTCTACAATATATTTGATTTTAGTGTTGTTCGTGTGTTAAAAAATTTTTACTGGTTTAAAATACTTACTTTTTCAAAAATGTTGAATTAATTGGTACCACGTATTTTCGAAAGTTCTAAAAAAAAATCTATTTTTCCGAAATAACTTAAAAACTATAATATCTACGGGAAAAATGATAGAATACAAAAATATAGCTCTTTTTCTAACAAACATTTTCATTTTTTATAGATTATTCTAGGATAAAAAATAGCGGAGATATTACGTTTTGAAGTTCATATCATGGTGTGAGCACCCCCTGCATCGAGCCCTTCAACCCTTTACTTTTCAAAATGTAAGGATATTTTTGACTTTCAAATCGAACAAGACTTGTAGCCCTTGAAATTACCTTGAAAATGGATACTTTTAAAGTACGATAGCTTGAAAATTAACGGAGTGGCAATAGAAAAACCAAAAACATATTAATAAGATGTATTGGGATTTTGAGCTATAAGGCCCAATGCACACAGAACCAGCGAGTGGCGGAGGCGCGGTGCAGGCGGGGCGTGGAAGAGGCGAGGTAAACGGTCCATTACACACAGAACAGGCGACGGGCGGAGGCGCGGCGCGGGCGAGGTGCAGGCGAGGCGCGGAAGAGGCGAAGTAAACGGTCTAATGCACACAGAACAGGCGACGGGCGGAGGCGCGGTGCGGGCGAGGCACGCTTCTTCAAAATGAGTGAAGAGGTGAGAAAGAGGCTTGGAGAAGGCTGTGCCTGCTCAGTGTTCATTGGTCTATATGTTTACATGGAGGAGGCTTGTTTCACGCCGCGCCTCTGCCTCTCGCCTGTTCTGTGTTTATTGGGCTTAAGATTTCTCAACTCGATGTGGGATATAAAGAAACACACGCAGACGCACGATATTTTTTATATGGTCTTGCCAAGGATGTCAGTGTTAATAAGTTAAACAACATCGAAGATTAATCATCGTTTCTTGACCAGATACCAGATGAGATATAAATAATTTATTAAAGCCACAACCAAAAATACTGCTGTAAAATTGTTGTCACTTGTGCCAAATATAGCTGCACTGGATGAGCACATAAAAAGAGTTTACCTACAAACACAATTGTGGTTGGGATTAAAAACCTCACCACAACTGATTGGGGATGGTTCAAGTCGGATACTTTGGAGCCAATAAAAATGAGAAGTTTGCCAGCCCCCGAGGAGCTCTTAAAAATGATTTTTTACAATTGCAAAAAAGGTTGTGGTTTGTCGTATGGGTGCGGAACGTGCTCTGGCGATAATTGCCAAAACTGTCCTACCATAAACGAGGACGAAAAGAGATAGATCAGGAGATGGATAGCTCTGATGATGAATTACGTTAATAGTTTTAATCATTTTTATATATGTATTTTTTTGTACCATTTTTCAATAAATAAATATTCATCTCTTATTATTAATTTTTTTATTTTTTTTTTTTAATTGGGGTAGTTTTAAAGGGTGAGACTGTTCACATTAATAAATAATCATTTTGTAAGAAAATAATACATGTTTATAAATTTAGCAGAATCAACAGATTTAATACTGTAAAAAGGCTTTTTTAATGTTACTTTCGATATAAGGGGTGGTTTTTAGGGGTTGAAAAGTCGAACTTGGGGGTTGAAAACATTGATATACAAGTAAAGAATATTTTTTTCGTAATTTAAATTCACAAGTTAAATTAAAAAAATCATTTTTCAACGTTATTTTTGTCATAAGGGGTAGTTTCTAAGGGTTGAAAATCAGTAGTAATATACAAATTATACTCGAATATATTTATTTTACTTAATTGATTAAATACGTGTTTTCTTATTTTTTTCACTTAGGGGTAGTTTTACCCCCTTAAAAACGAAAAGCGCAACTTGCGCATATATAACTTTTGAAGAGGAGGGTCAGATTAGCCTAAATCCAAATTTTCATAAAAATCTATGCAGTTTCTCAAATTTCGGAGGTAAGGCAATATTTTTAGCCCGAGTAACTGGACTATAAGCCTCCTTGGAAAAAAAATCTGAGTTAGGCTGTACCTCCCACTTCCTGCTGGAGTGCGGCTCCTAGGGCTACATCGGAGGCATCTATTGGTAGCGAAAGTTTTGCATCTGGTTTTGGATGCGCAAACAACGTCTGGCGACCGCCCCCTTTTTTTTGGCCTAATTGACTTGTGAGCCTCAGTTTGTATTTCTTTATTTATTATTTGTATTTAAATAATTCGAGGTTGAGAGAATTAGAGGACTCTCCACTTCCGGTACGTGGGGAGCATTAGGGAGTTGAAGCGGGACTCCTGTCCCCCCACCATGCACCAACTTGCGCGTGCCGCGCTCCCCTCCAAGGGGGTAAGGGGGTAGCCCCCTCTTCTCTCCTAGGGCCTATAAATTCCGATGTACCGGACTGTAGAGATCATTCTATTCTATCTTACACTTAACCTTCCTCTCTTACACTCCTCTCACCTTCCTTCCCTAGATCTAAACCCTGTAACCTAGTCTGAACACGCAATTTTTTTAAACAGCAGGCGTTTTGGTGGCTTTTTCTGCCACCGATACTTTTCTGTATCTCTCAAACGTAGTCTCTTCGGTTCATTCTATTTTTCTACGATTCCGTTTTATTCTCCCCTTTAAATATTTTAATCGTGGTACTTGTAATTTTGCAATATTATACCGGCGATCTTTACCACCTTTAAAATTTTATATTATAGTCCAGGAGATAACGTGCAAAAAAGTGTCTGACTAACATCAAGCTAGAATTTCGTATACAAGTAAATGTTTTGGTGCCTTTTAAGAATATGTGGTCGGCTTAGTTCGTTTGCGGGACATAGCTTGGCAATAGGCATTTGAAAAAAACAATCAGGTGGAGAGCGGCCATGCGGCCATGTCCAACCCTTTGTTTTAGTGGCCAATGTGATTTTTATGATCCTAAGTACGAACATAGTTAGTAGGCCAAAAAAGAATGTTGATTGTAGTTTGTCCTTAGACAGAGGAACACTTTGATTTCGAGTAATATTAGACTAACTAACCTATTAAGTGACGAACTACCATCAAATGTATTATTGGTCAACTAAGTTCGTACTCAGGATCATGAAAATCATATTGTCCGCCAAAAAGGGTGGGACATGGCCGCTATCCTCCGTTTTTTTTTTTTGTTTTTTTTTCAATTCCCATTGCCAAGCTATGCCCCGCAGACGAACTTAGCCGACCATATATTCTTAAAAGGCACCAAAAAATTTACTTGAATACAAAATTCACGCTATCTCCTGGACTATAAGAATTGCGAGAAAACATCAGGTCATTGACCGTTACCGGCTTTTTAAATTTAGTGCCTTGTCAGGCATTGGCTCGATGCCGTCTATAATTTCGTCTATAAACCGCTGGAACGTTTTTGCATTGTTGCAAAGACCGAAACTCATGTATGGGAACTGGAATGATCTGAAGGGGGTGGTGGTAGCAGATTTCGTTACATCTTCCTCTGCCAATGGTATTTGGTGATATGCTATTAAGAGAAGTTCTATGTTTGTGGACACCTTTTTCCCCTCCAAAAACAAATGCCTTATTTTATCATCGAGTCGAACGTTTAGCGACCCTAAATTTTGCAGGATCTAATCTATAGGGTTTGACAAATACTGGTGGTCCTTTGGTATATTATGGTGTCTTAATGAGCGTCGAATAGAACCTGGGACCAATGACCGTGTGGTTTTATATTAATTATCTGCCATCATGTTGCCTTGGATGACCTAGCATGGAATAGGCTTACTAAAAAGTAGCCCCTAAAATTGGCTAAGAGAAATCGGATATTATTAAAGACCGCGATGATCGGGGCCTAAACTAAGGTCTAGTACCATTTTACGGCTACCATAAGGATTAATTTTGCTGTTATTAACGGCTTACATCTAAAATCTACTCGGGCTATTGACAGCCATATTAAGTAAAGATTTCGGTAGTACCGATATGTCCGCCCGGTTTTACCCCTCCCCCTCCACTCTAATTTGACAGACAATGAAGTTACGCTCCCGCCCGACGCCACAGCTCGGTCGGCCTGCGGCCTCCCTCGCAAAGACAGATGGTTTACAAAAATTAAGAGACAGGCAGACACACTCACAAAATTCCAAACGGTCAAGTTAAAATTAAGACCTCGCTTCGTTCGTTTAAATTTTCCCTATTAGACCTACTTTAAAACCAAATTAGTTCACAATATATATTTATAAATATATTCACATTCCCTAATTTCTTATTTTATTATGAAGGTGTATATTAATAGCAATTCATGCCTAGAAAATGTGTTGTCACAGCTTGTAGTGGTAGTGTATTGCGGCGTAAACTCAGGGATCCGCTGTTTTCCAGCAAATAGCAATATTATTATAGGCCTTTTACTAAATGAAATTATCGTGTGAGGTCAGCTCACTTTATTACTCCTACCTGTAAAATCTGCATGTGGTGTTAATAAAATAGAACTTTTCAGTGAGATATTTAAATCTATCTTAATTCTAGTTCAACAGACTTCACAAAATACTTTACTCTCAAAGCATGTTTATTTTACGCGATTTTAAGAGGAGAGTAAAATAATTATACGTAGCGCCTTTACACTACTTGAGAAATGTTTAATGCATTTCTATGTTCTATAGAGGGGACTCTAATTTTTTATTTTAACAGTTTTGTTTAGGTT
Source organism: Gerris buenoi (assembly GCA_001010745.2). Taxonomy (NCBI): domain Eukaryota; kingdom Metazoa; phylum Arthropoda; class Insecta; order Hemiptera; family Gerridae; genus Gerris; species Gerris buenoi. The sequence continues at coordinate 13,378 of KZ654747.1, forward strand.
TTAACAGCGTGGAAACATTAGGGATTCAGAATAAAGAGTGAAAGACTTTGGAGACACTTAGACAGCAAAAGAAGGGAAGGAAAGAAGTGAAAGGAAGCTAATTCAATATAAGTACACAGTACTGAGGGAGCACGTGGCTCAAAGTAGCCGCCCCAACCAATTCTACAAATCAAATTATACGACACGTCTACTTTCCCTTTTTTGAAAACTCGTTAATTATTTTTTAAGTGTATTGCATTTTTGAAGAAGAGGGGCGTAAGGTTGAAAAACGAGAGAGAGAAGAGCAATCAAGGTCTATTCATTACTGCATGAAGGGGCCAATTAGTGGCGTGGAGTGTTTGGGTGCCGTAAGTTGAATCTCAAGAAACGTTGCTTGCCTGCCCAGGTGAAACTCACCTGTAGTTTCTCACCTAAGGGTTTTAAGTTCCTCCAAGGGAAGATAGTGTAAATTAGAAACCCTATCAGTAATTCCTGCCTAGGTTTATCAAAGCTTCTAGTAACTCGGCACCTAGTTTTTCCTCATCTCCTTTCAAATCCGCTCTCATTATTATTTTCTTTAGGGATAATTACCTAATTAGTTATGTACTATAATCTGAAGGAGATTAACATTAAAAACAACTATTTTTTACCGTCTAATATTAAAACTAATATTATCGTCCCACTATCATGAGCCACAGGATTATAAAGAATCGATTTTTTTGGAGTTCTAGAGACTAGAATTTTTAGTCTAGTCAACGAATGCTCAAGAATAGTTTGTAGGCAGACTTTTTTATTTTTGGGATGTGTTTGGAGATAATTATACCAAACGTCCCCAGCCAACAAAACGTGGCGAGGCAAAATGTGTCCCGTTTTTTTGGTCTTTAGACTATATCTGGGAAACAGTGAGATCTAGCTAAAAATAGTTATGTTCAAAATAAAAGCTGCATATATTCTCTACACTCTACATTATTGAATATGTTATATTTTTTTTGTATCCCTTACCGTTTAGGATAAATCCTCTGTGGAAAATGGCGCTTAAAAAAAAAAAAAAAGAAAATAAAAAGACATTTGGACCACGTTTTTCAATAAACTTTGTCTCCTACCGCTTAAACCAGTAAAACTGTACATAAACGAAAGTGTAGGGCAATAAATTTCCTTTAAAATGCGTAAAATTTTTAATATTTTATCACACGTTACGTAGTTATGAAGTTATCAAGTAGTTATGAAGTTTAAGTTATTAAGTAACTTTAAAAAACTAACTAAAAAAATTAAATTTTTCTATTTCCTTAGGATTGAGATGTTTATGAATTGATATTTTCTTTATTAATTTTTTATTTGTTCATCCTAGGTTACATGTTTTGATATGTTTTAAAATAAGCAAAGAGTTGGTGTTCTTGGGTTCTTATAGCCAAATAAATTTTTATTTTACAATTTGTACTATGAACTAAAGAAATATTTAAAATATGAGTTGGCCCTAAACCCATTAGCTTTTTTTTATCATATTGGAATAAAGAAAACGCAGAAATCCTTACTGTATAAGGCTTTTAAACCAACTGAGGACCTACGACTAACTGAATTCGACATTGCGGTAGATGGAGAGTTCCTTCTAGATCGAGTAACTTGGAAGATGTGCATCAGTTTGGTTTCGTGTGCCGCTGCTCGAGCCGGAGGTAGGGTGAGTTCTGCTATTTTGGGTTAAAAAAAAAAAAAAATAGGAATTTAGGGAAGCGCCACCTCACCTAGGATAGATAGGATTTAGAGGTTTCCAGGGATGTCGAAGGATCCCTGGTAGTATCTAGGATAGAAGGTGGGAAAGGGATTAACGGGAAGGGGGATTATGGGGATTACCTTATTAAACTAACTCCAACATATAATTCAAACAAAAGAAATGAGTTTGAAATTATATTCTCCATATAAGTATTTACAACAGATTAAAATAAAATTACTCAAGGCCCTGCAAAAAAATTAACTTATAAATTTGTAAACCTATAAAAATAATTATAATAAAAAAGAGAAGAGATGTGGGGAGACCGGTGGCTTCAGTTGGTGGTGACTCACGTGGTGAACACCAAATGGGATGGGGCTGACTTAAATTGTACCTGATTCACTAACTGCGTAGCATTTCCTGGTGTCTATAATATACGGGTAGCGAAAATGGCTCGGATTAGTTGATAGAATTTCCGGTGCGATCCCTAGATGCCTGGTCTCGACGTTCAGGACTACTTCCTCCGGAAGTTATTCCCAGTTCCGTATTCATATCTACAGCAAATTAAAAGACTAACTTTACCTATATCATTCAATCATTCAAAATAAACCAAACAGATAAGATCTTAGATCTAAACCTTGTTGCTTTCTACAAGCAATAAACCTGAGATAGATTTAATTATACTATAAAAAATATCAACCAATAAATATTGGTTGTTACAGATAGGGTACCATTGCATCTATATGTGATACATACCTGAAATATATCAAACAACGCCACTTCTCAGGCAAGACTTGCATAGTTGTATTCGATAGCTACGACAACACACCTAACAGCACAAAATCTGCTGAGCAGCGAAGACGGTATAGGAACTGTTCCAACATCATCAGGGGCCCGACGATGCTCACCCAACTCTGGACTCATGCTCGCGTGGCACTATGCATTGTCAACTATGCATTGTCATCCAAACTAAACTTGCATCAGTGGCGAACCTAGGTCAAAAATTCTGGGGGGGGGCTAAAGCCCCCCATGTGTAGTTATGAAGTTTAAGTTATTAAGTAACTTTAAAAAACTAACTAAAAAAATTAAATTTTTCTATTTCCTTAGGATTGAGATGTTTATGAATTGATATTTTCTTTATTAATTTTTTATTTGTTCATCCT
>KZ654750.1:7986-21985 GCA_001010745.2 Gerris buenoi
AATATTAATTAATAATAAAACTAAAATAAATAAATAATAATAGACAAAAAAAATCGTCCATTAAAATATTAAATAAAACTAATCCTACTTTAAGTCCATTGCATCGTAATTAAAACTCAAAACAATGTCGTTTTGCTCTATTGAGAAACTCTTGGTGAGTATAGTAAGGGTTCTCAGAAAGAAATCCCTTAATATACTTTTTAAAAGCTTTCTCTGGTAGCTCCTGAACACTTTTTTCTAGAGAATTGAAATACTTGATGCCAAGAATGCTGTGACCAACCTGTGATTTGGTTAATCTGTGAGGGGGAATGACCAGTCGGTCTCTATTTTTTGTATTGTAGCTGTGGGTCAAACTGTTCTTGTCATATAAATTAATATTAGTCTTTATGTGTAGTAGTGAATGATAAATAAAAAGGTTAATGACTGTCATAATCTGTAATTTTTTAAAGTGTGGTATACAAGTTTCGTCATGTTTTAACCCTAGAATGATTCGAATGATCTTTTTTTGAAGTAAAAGCAGTTGATTAGTGTTAGTATGGCCCCACATTATTATTCCGTAGCTTAGCCTACTTTGAACTACTGATTTGTAGACTGTGACCATTGTCTCTTCAGGTACTCTGTTTTTTAATTTTCTAAATACATAAACATAAGATGCTAGTTTTGCAGTAATGTTGTCTAAGTGCGGTTTCCAACTCAGTTTGTCGTCGAGTGTCAGTCCTAAGAATTTAATAGGTTCTTGCTTTGTATTATTTTTCAGACTTAGTAAAAGGGTTTGTGTTTTCTCCATATTCATGTTAGCCGCAGATCCAGTTCCAGGTGGTCAGGTCATTAGGGCTCCCAGAACGTGCTCTCCCCACTACACTTATATCTACTTTTTAATGCCCAGGCCCACAGATTCTATCTAAGCAGTTACACCTCTAGAGTGCATCTGTACCATACATGCGTTCTGTCTATACACACATTTCTCTGTCTTCAATTTTTTACTTCTTAAGTTATTTAAAGTTGATGTTTGTTTTATTTCACAGCCCCTGCACTGTGCCACGCAATTATTCGTCTGCCGGGATCGTGTTAAGGAATGAGATCAAAAAACGTTGAAATACGAGTACATCATAGGTAAAATATTGTGAGGTTTGGTTTGAATTATGCAAATATTCAAATTTGTCCACTATGTTAATTCTATGTTGATTAATTTTGTCAATTAGTATTTTAAGATGACACAGTGAGACCTCTTATCTTCAAATTTGGTGTTTTGAGGCATTTTTGTCAAAATGCACAGATAAAAAAAATCTTTATCAACTTAATGCATTCTCATATTCTCAATAGCTTAAAGTGTGATCTCGTAGTTTAATTTGTAAACTCATACTATATCTAGTTATACATCATACTAGATTTGAGCAGTGAGAGTATTTTAGCATTCCTATTATATTTTTTAAAAAATCAACATCAGTAGTGAATCCAGGAAACAATATCCAAATAATTAGGTAACTGAAGAAAATAGTTTTTGAGTCACAATGAGTTTTCTATGATACAAAATATCACTTTCGCCATTGATATACAATAATTATTTAAACAAAAAAATAAATAAAAAAATAAATAATAATAAAAGATTACTTTTTCTCTAATTCCCACTTCTTTTCAAGAGACATTGTTTTCTTCCTTTTCCTCTGCGGTTTATTTTCATCTGAAGGCCTCTTCTTGTCTTGCAACCAAAGATCCTAGGTAAAACACATAAGTAATAATACCAGCACATAAAAACCAAGTTTTTATTATAAATCCTTTATATTTTTGCATTTTAGTTCTGAAGGGAAATATTGGTGTTCATTAATTTCAATTTTAAATAAATAATTTAAAATTAATTAATTAGTAACATTTAATTAATTATTATATTTGTTACAATGATTTTGTACCGGTAGAGAGTCGAAATGCCAAGATTCAGCAAGATTGGATAATTAATTGAATTTTTATTTATTGTATTACTTTTTTAAATTTAATTATCCCATTCATTTTGAAAAAGATAATTTTTTTAAATTTAATTAATTAATGAAATTAATTAATTAATTAATTTGTTAAAATGTTTTTATATTGGTAGAGTCTATGTGCAAAGTTTGAGCTCGATTGGATGACTGGAAGTGGGTTAACTAGCCCTCCAAAGATTTTATATACCAACCAATTAATTAATTAATTAATTATTTTTTTATTTTATTTTTTAAAATTTATTTAATCCATTCATTTTATAAAAAAATAATTAATTAAATTGAAAAATTAATTAATTAATTAAATTTAATTAATTAATTTGTTAAAATGTTTTTGTGAGGTTAACTAGCCTTCCAAAAATGTTGACGCCAGGCACCCAGGCACCTACCCACTCACCCAGGCACAAAAGTGAAGTTAATATAAAGGATTTAAAAAGTATGCTAATTTACATATAAATCATAATTGGGAAACTTAACTTATAGAGTAAGTTTGTCCATACTAATACTACTTAATAATTTTTCTCCTTTTGATGGAAAACAATAATCTTGTGCTTTGGTGATGTAATTTTGTCCAAAGCACAAAATTATTGCTTTTTAGCACCAGTTATAGGCTCAAAATTACTCGGTAACAACAGTAGTTCAAGATCAGCTAGTCAGAAAGTTTATCACCAAGATCTGTGCTATTATCTACATAACTACCATGGAAGAATATAACATATTTATCGTTGCACTTAAAACATTCCATTTTTATTATTTTAGTAGCTACTAGTAGCTGTTGATGACAGTAAACTGGAGTATAGTTCAATATTCGTTAAATGATAATAATGTTGTTTACAAATCTATATCATGACAGAAAATTGAGAAAATGCTTGACCACAAAACAATTAATTTTTCCTAATAACTAAAGAGCAGCCCAAATAAATAATTTATTATTGAAAAATAAAAAATGTATCTTACATAAAGAGATATAGTGTCTGGAGGATTGCGTTCCAATGCATTTTTTTTGGCAATCACTCTCGGATCACCAGACAGTTTTCCATGAGTTGGGGGATACTGCAGTTTTCCATCCTAAAATCAAAATATTTCATAAAAAAATAGTAAAACTCTAAGAGGATAACTAGTACTAGACGGGTAGGATGAACTACTTGTTGGAACCTAGCAATTAGGCAATATTTTAGGCAATTTTACTATCCCCGTGGTAGAGAGTTGCAGCCACTTCACACATTATACCTCTGTACATTGTACCACCGAAGTGAGTATGATGTGATCATTAGTGAGCCATATAAATCAGAGCGTCACAGCGAGGAATCGAACCCACGACCTCGTACCACCCTTGATTCACTGATGTTTGGCAGACGTGGGAAATAATTTAATCCATACAGCCACGCAGGCTCTCCCTAAGAGGATTAAGTAAGCTCGTACTTTCAAATAAAATATTGTGGCTTTTATAAATACCTTGTCAAATACACCCGTATCAATTTCCTTCTTAGGTTTATATGAAAGAGATGCCAGTCTTAAACCTTGAGTAGACGGACTGTAGTTACTGCCAATACGATCTGAAGGTGTAGCGTAACTCTGACAATCCTATCAATAGAGAAAGTATAGAATATTTAAACATTTATTTTGTAAGAGAGTATTATGGTAGGGTTATTGCTCCAAATATGAGACCCGTGCCTAATATGAGACCCCACCTTAAAGTGGCTGGTATGTGCTACAGCCTGGCAAGTCAAACAAAAAACGATAGTGTTTATGGCTATCAGTAGTCTCGGAGTTAGTTGGACGCCTACCATCGAGAAGAGAGTTTCTGTGAATTTTATTTTACTATACTCCTTATTAAAATTTATTAAGAACATCACAGAAAGCTTGTTTAAAACATCAAGGAAAGATTAACTTAAAATCTATTCATAATATAATGATAGCTATTTAGACAAGGTGAAGACATGTATTTCACTTTTTAAGTTTATACCAATCCTAACCTCACAAATTTGTTCAAGAATATATAAACGTGGTTGTTCCTAATATGAGACCCATCACGGGCCTAACATAGGCAGGGTCTCATATTAGGCACAGTTTCTTTTATATTACCAAATCATGCCTGATTTTTGTTTTTCTGATGTATGTATTAATGCAAATACTGCCATTAATGAAAGGAAAGTGTAAAACATTGGTTTAAAAATCATGCAAATGTTTTAAACAGAGGGTCTCATATTAGGATCACTTTTGACAAAATTTTGACTTTTTTTAGAAAACATTTTTTTTTTTTTAATGAAATATACATTTTTAATTATTTTGAAACATTTGCCATTGAATTACAATATATTATTAATTGTTTTGTCACATCAACTGTTTTGTTTATTTATTTAAATCCTGAGTTACACCAAAACCAAAAAAGGGGTCTCATATTCGGGTCACTTACCCTATAGGTAATGTAAAGAACACAATTAAAATAGAATATATCAGCAAAAAGAAGAATGAACCCCTAGCAGAAAGAAATACATATGTGTTTTCTTTTATCTGTCCCTTTTTTTACTTTCTCATACCAAGAAAATTGATGAAAATAAATCTGATTTTGTTGAAAATTGAAAACAACCAGTTTCTGAGATCTGGGACCAAGATTATATAGTCTGAGTGGTCTCAGACTGATTTTTAAATTTTACTTTTAAGGCCCCCGCAGACGACCCAAAAAGTCGGTAGGAGACGGTGTGAAAACAATCAATAGAAACAGGTGGAACCCCGCACAAGGCCGACAAAAAATTGGCCCGACTTTACCTGTTTCTATTGTTTTTATTGGTCAGTTACTTACCGACTTTTTGTCGGCCGACTAAAAGTCGGCCGTCTGCGCGGGCCTTTATGCTACAGGTCGTTAAAGCTCTACCGCCCTTGAGCCCAATTTTACAACAAATTTTAGCGCAATTTGAGCCCTATTTCAACTTCCTATGATAAATAGTACAGGCCCCATTTCAACACAACGATAAAACTCGTATTGAAATTGTTGTAGTATTTATTGTAGTAGGGAGTTGAAATAGGGCTCAAATTGTGCAGAATTAAAATTGGGAATGAAGCCTGTACTCAGATTTTTTACATCTTGCTTAGAACCAATATAATTTTAGTTTTACTGTTTTCCCTAACCACAAAGGGCGGTAGAGCCTTAAGGGTATAAAATCATGAAAACTTTTACATTGTCTTAGACGAAAATTCAGCTATACGTGCCTTTCACCTCATTTCAAGGCATATACGTGCCTGAAACATCTTTTCTCAAATAAAAAGGTTTGAATCAAATTCAGCTGAATTTTCATTTAAGGCGATTTGAAAGTATTCATAATTTTATATCCTTAACAACCCCTACCAGAAAATAAATACATTGGATAAGTGATTTTTCAGAACATACCTATCATAAATGGAGTCAAGAGGTAAATACCATAATAAAGAAGAATAAATATGAATAAAGGAGAATAAATAGTTTATTATTAAAATTATGGTTATTTTTACAAGTCCTTTTTAATACAAATTTAATTAAATCAACTAATCAATCTAAACTAAAATACACACCTTAAAAGGAACCGCCTTGGTAATAGAACCCTCTTTAATGATAGGTGGGAAGTCCTCTCTAGCGAGGGTTGCCTTGAGAAGTGGCGAGGGTTCTTCACCAACTTGAGGGAGCCAGGGAAGAACTGGTGGTCTAACATTTTCAGGACATCCACTCTGAGATGGTCCCGCTCTTCTAGTCCGGTCTGGACACTTACTCGTGCTCTTAGATCTTCCTTTCATCTTAAATGTCTTCTCATTTTACAAATCCTAAACAACAGTCAAAACAAATAAAATGTTTTCATCAAAAATGTAGGCGGTTAAATTATTAGTCCAGGAGATAACATACAAAAAAGTGTCTGAGTAACATCAAGCTAGAATTTTTTTGTTAAGTTAATCTTAAGGTGCCTTTTAAGAATACGGGGCCGGCTAAATTCGGCTGCGGGACATAGCTTGGCAATAGGCATTTGAAAAATCCCAACTGGTGGAAAGTGAGCAATGTGATTTTCATGCTCCTGACTACAAAATTAGTTTGTAGACCAAAAATCAAGTTGATGTAATGTCAAGTTGATGTAATGTCAAGTTGATGTAATGTCAAGTAGATGTAACGTCAAGTTGATGTAATGTCAAGTTGATGTAATGTCAAGTTGATGTAATGTCAAGTTGATGTAATGTCAAGTTGATGTAACGTCAAGTTGATGTAATGTCAAGTNATTTCCATGGCAACAGAACCACCGGTTAAAAGCTCGCCAACCATTGCCTGTAAAAAATAAAACATGGTTAAAATAAATATATGCATGCTTATTGATAATTTATACCAGAGATTACCAAAACCAGAAGTACAGCTTGAATAAATGGTTCTTTCAGTTTTATTAATATCAAATATATAATATCAAACATGAAAAAAACATAGTTTCGTTTATTAAGTACAGACTACAGACATATAATTATGTTATGTTTAGTTAGTAACAAACAAGTTCACAGCTCTTTCCAGCCATATTGCAAACACCTAATTTCACATGATTCCGTTTCTTCGGCAATAAGTATGAGCAATTGAGGTAGAAAGGGGGTTTTGCCTTAATAAAGCTATTGTGAGGAGATAATAGTTTACTAGTGTACTTTAACTCAATTTAAATAAAATACATTGCTCTTAGTCCAGGAGATAGTGTACAAAAAAGTGTCTGACTAACATCAACCTTAAATTTTGTGTACATGTTAATCTTTTGGATCCTTTTAAGAATATGTAGTCGGCTAATTTCGTCTGCAGGGCATAGTGGCAGTAGGCATTTGAAAAAAATGAATCAGTGGAGAGTAGCCATGTCCTGTCCCTTGATATATTAGTTAATCAAATATAACTCCAAATCAAAGGAGTAACCTATCAAGTGACAAACTAACATCAACTTTATTTTTGGTCTATTAACAAATTTTGTTCTAAGAATCATGGAAATCATATTTTCCATCACAATGTACAGGACGGGACATGGCTACTCTCCACCAATTTTTTTTTTTTTTTTTTTTTTTTTCAAATGCCATTGCCAAGCCATGTCTTGCAGCTAAACTTAGCCGACCACATATTCTCACCAAAAGATTAACTTACACACAAAATTATAAATCGATGTTAGTCAGACACTTTTTTGTACGCTGAAGAGTGATTGAAATTGTAATCTTTTCTTAATAGAATGCCTTTGCTGGTTGTCTGATTGATTTTGAAAACAGAAAGGGGGTTCTATTTTCTGTAAATCCCCCTTTCTTTTTTGACTTCTAAAGAATTTAAGATTTTGATGGGTTTACATGTTTTGAGGTGTAATTCCCCGTAGTGCAAAAGTTGTTTTTAAGAAAATGTCACTGACTAAACAAAAGAGGGAAGTAATAAAAAGCTTGGTTTTCCGGTGGAATCCGCGTCTCGAAGGGGATGAAGTCCGACGTTTCGCTTCCACTACTGGAAGCATCTTCAGGGGTGTGGTGCATCGTAGTATTGACTCGAAGCAATCACAAGATGAACTGACGACTGGAGAGAAGAACGGCGTATTCAGAATGGCGTTTCATCCCCTTCGAGACGCGGATTCCACCGGAAAACCAAGCTTTTTATTACGAGTCTACCCGCGGAAGCCTACGCACCAAGTTAAAAGAGGGAAGCTTGAACTACAGGAGATCAGCAAATTTACAATTTTGCACACTGTCTCCTCGACCTATATCAAGTTGCATTGAAAAAGCTTTCACTGAATTCAGCAATTTTTATTTATTTCACAGTGCAATAGCATGGCGGCCCCCACAACTTGTCTACATTCTTGTCTGTCCTATATTCCTTCCATGATCTTCATACCATTGCCCACAGACCTTCCTACACCTACATACATCCACGGTGCACAGCCTGTGAAACCTTCATCACTATGCTTCTCCAATCATGTCTATCCTACGCATGTCTCCTCCAAGAGCGTACACCTATCCTTCTCAGGTCATATTGGACATCACCCAGCCATCTATCTCTGGGTCATTCTACTTCATCTAGAATATCTGTCATTGAGTCCCTTTGGGACTCTTCTTAATCCATCCTTCTTCTTATGAGCATGCGTTCTTAACGCCAGAAACTCACCTCATCCCTGGCTACTACTGTCTATGACTCATTGTTCAATGTCATAGGTCTCACCATACATATGCCGACCAACAGATTGAAGGGAAAAATAGCTTCAGTTGTCGGCAGAAATCCGTGCATTGATATCCTACATTCTTCCATCCACCTCTCTCCTTTCACAATCTTACTCCCATTGACCTCAGACATTCCTACTCCTTCTGCAGCCATTTTCTAGGTCTATCTCATGACATCATTGTAATAACGACTAAAATCTTAAGAGAAACAAATCACACTAATTCAAGTTCTCAAGTAGTAGTAGTCTTGTACTTCCTACTAGAACGGGTAGGACGAACCACTTGTTCAAACCTTGCAATTAGGCCATCACTTAGGCCCTTTTTACGCCCCGTGGTAGAGAATTCCAGCCACTTCACACATCATATATTTGTACATTGTACCGCCGAAGCGAGTATGATGTGATCAATAGTGAGCCATATCAATCAGAGTGTCACAGCGAGGAATCGAACCCCATCTCGTTCCCCTCATGATTCAGTGATGGCCGAGCAGACGTGGTTTAACCCACACGGCTACGCTGGCTCTGCTCATTCAAGTTCTCTAAATCAAAATCCCTTAGGAATTAGAGCTTTGATAAGATCATCTAAATCAATTGGCTAATAAAGTAACAGGAGTGTAAAACTTTGAAATTGTGCTGAAAATCAGGGGGTTTGTTGTACAGGGCTGGGAAGGGTATCATTCGATGAAAAATTATATTCTTTACAAGGTTTCCTTCAAGGAGTTTTATGATAAGTAGCAAGTTATTTGAGAATATAAAGGATAAACGTCCAAAAAAAAAAGTGGTTAGAACCCTCGACTCTGAAACCAAGGTCTAAACCCCCGGGTGTGAGTTCGAATCCCAGAGAGGTGAGACATGTTTCACACTGATGATCTCATCGAGTAGATGAGTAAAGTGGCCGGATAATACTCCCGTCTTGTAATGACCCTGCCAGTTGATCGGCACTAAACCCCTCTTTAAAATTGTTGCTTATCCCAATTTCTCTATCTCATTCTGTTTGTGAGATATTATGCGGTTTTTAGATATTTTAATGAAATACTGATAAAAGAAATAAATTGATATCTTGAGAACTATTGAGAAATGGACATATGCTTACTCGACATTTTTTNCTCTTTAAAATTGTTGCTTATCCCAATTTCTCTATCTCATTCTGTTTGTGAGATATTATGCGGTTTTTAGATATTTTAATGAAATACTGATAAAAGAAATAAATTGATATCTTGAGAACTATTGAGAAATGGACATATGCTTACTCGACATTTTTTTGTTGCATTTGACCCATAGAATCCACCAGTTTTGTTATGACATTTTATCGTGGGTCACCCTGTATTTTTGAGAGATAATATCCATTGGTTTAAACAATACATTCGAGGGATGTCCCGCCTACTTTTCTATCCCCCCCCCATACTAATTCTTATTCTCCAGTTTTACTAAAGTTATTACTTTAATATAGCAATATTAGCAGGATACAAATGTTAAAAAACTCCGACCAAGTTCATCTAGAAAAAAAACTCGGATTACCGGCAGATAATTCCGGTGATAACTTTAACACAACATTCGTAGGGTAAATTCAGATTGTAAGTGACCCCATTTAGAGGTTAGGTAATAAAATCCAGCATATTAAATTAAAAACCTTAATTTTGTGTACCGTTGAATTTTTAATAGCCGCTCTGTCTATTAACAAACCTCCTGTTTTAACAACCCTCCTGTATATAAACCAGGTAGTGGTCCAACTCGAAAAAATGTCTGGGTCATGTACAATCCGAATTAGCCCATTCGTAGTTTTACAGTTTTCTACACCTTCTACAATTGCCGAAAACAATGACGTCCAAAAAAAATTATTATTAATACCAACATCAGAACACCTAGATAATACTTACCTAAAAATCTCCTAAGTACAATAACAATAGAAAAATAAGTAATTAATATTGTGTTGCCTACAAATAATTAAATTATTGATTACTGCTTAACTTAGAAAACAATAAAGTACACAAGAAATGTAGAATTACAATAAGCAGAATGTCAAAACATGTAAACAAAGGTGAGTAACTAGGTAAGCAGAGTGACTCATACCTGTTGTTTGTCTGTACAATAAATACACTAAAAAATAACTATAGCAACAGTAACAAAGAGAAAACCAAAATCAATAATATTACTTAATTTACCTCAGAAAACAGATCAGCTTCGATGTCGATGGAGAAAAGAAACAAATAAGACGGAGTCGGAACTGAATAACGATGTTGTTCCAAGTCCCAAGTAGTTTTTTTCTAGGACGATTAGGTTTTATGCACTTTAATATACAAAAAGCCATTCTTTTAACGAAATTCGATGTATTATCGGTAACAATCATAGTATATNTTAATTTATGAAAAACGATTTCATTAAATATAATACATTCGTATAATAAATTAAACGCACGCAAGTTCACAGTTGGATGCGTATCAAGCCAGAGAACTTGTACACATTCCAGCCATTTGGAGAATTTTTACTCGAATTACTGGCACAAGCGGTGAAGACAGGATGTTGGGTATTAAGTCTAATAGACAGGAAGGTAGACAAGGTGGATATATCTTTTCAACTTCTGAGTTTTGGAGAGTTTGCTTCGATACGTTTAATTGTTTCTTGAAGGAATATAACGTTTATATATTGTAGAGATGATGCAATGATGTTTTCGCCACGGTGCTACGATCATCTTAAACATAAATAAATTAGGGATCCCGCTCACCTTGAGATTATTAAAACTGCTCAAAGAAATGAATACAATATAATATTATTATACTGCAACCTTCACTCTGCGCTCTACACTAGTTTTACAAATAGTATTGTTTTTTGACAGCGCGGGAAAATAAAGAAGGAGCCAATGAAAGCGTTGGATTTTGAATTTTAGAAGGTCGNATAACAATAGAAAAATAAGTAATTAATATTGTGTTGCCTACAAATAATTAAATTATTGATTACTGCTTAACTTAGAAAACAATAAAGTACACAAGAAATGTAGAATTACAATAAGCAGAATGTCAAAACATGTAAACAAAGGTGAGTAACTAGGTAAGCAAAGAGTGACTCATACCTGTTGTTTGTCTGTACAATAAATACACTAAAAAATAACTATAGCAACAGTAACAAAGAGAAAACCAAAATCAATAATATTACTTAATTTACCTCAGAAAACAGATCAGCTTCGATGTCGATGGAGAAAAGAAACAAATAAGACGGAGTCGGAACTGAATAACGATGTTGTTCCAAGTCCCAAGTAGTTTTTTTCTAGGACGATTAGGTTTTATGCACTTTAATATACAAAAAGCCATTCTTTTAACGAAATTCGATGTATTATCGGTAACAATCATAGTATATTACTTAAGATATTATTGATTGAGTTAATAGAAACTTTAGAAAAAAGCAAAAGCATGCATGTCGCGGGCAATGAAATTTAAATTAAAGAGGTCGTTGTTTGTCATGCTGTCATAGATCAGCTGAAGAGCGAAAACGACAATCGGACAAACTTTATATATTTTATATTATATCGATGGGACAAACTTTCCCAATACATCATCCTTTTATTACATAGCCCCTATAATTTTAGGCGCTTCTCGAATATTGTTTGGAAAGTATCAAAGGCCTTAAAATGGGTATAATTTTAATTCTAAATTCTAAAGTATTAAATGTATTTTATGATGGCGCGAATATTTGATTTTGAAACTTCGATAATCTTTTGTCTGGGAGTCTGGGGTCTACAGAAACGCGTAAAAGTCTGAACTACAGATCCGAAAACAGATTTAAACCAGGGGGGCTGAAACCTAGACCTTAAGCGGGGGGTTTACTTAATTTACTTTCTGTGTTTTAAGTATTAAAGTACTTACTTCATACGGTTACTGCATCAACCGTTTTCTTAACGAGTAGTTCGAATAAGTAAACAGTATTTTCTTAAGTCTGTATATTTCCTTGGAGGCTAAATTCGGATTGTGCCTCCATTTAGAGGTTAGATGATAAACTCCCGAATATTACATTAGAAACATTAATTTTGTGTACCCTTGAATTTTCAATAGCCGTTCCACACCGCTTCGCGGTGCTCCGCCCATTTTCTGAAGAAAAACAACCCTCCTGTATATAAACCAGGAAGAGGTCCAACTCGAAGAAATTTTGGGGGCACGTACAATCCAAATTTACCCTCTGGTGAATACTCTCCCTGTAGGTGCGCCAAATAGTTCGGGTATCTTTATTTTGGATATGTGACCAATGAAAAAATTGAATATGTGGATTTGGATATGGGACCAATGCCACTAGTAAAAAAATCGATCCGAGGCAACTCAGACAAAACTTTTTCATAGATGAGTTCATAATGTCATAATACTTAGCCCAGTCCAGTGCCAGGG
This sequence comes from Gerris buenoi, assembly GCA_001010745.2. Classification (NCBI taxonomy): domain Eukaryota; kingdom Metazoa; phylum Arthropoda; class Insecta; order Hemiptera; family Gerridae; genus Gerris; species Gerris buenoi. Next base: position 20,500 of record KZ654750.1, read on the forward strand.
TTTCCCATTTATTAGTTTTCGTAGATACATTTAATTATTATTCTACATTTTATCAAAATATGTATATCATAAAAAACTATTATATTATTATGGAGAGGGAGAGCGGGGCTGAAATATAGGTCGCATCCACTTCAAAAATGTCTAGATCCGGCACCGGGAATAACAAGTTCAACAGCGGAAATTATATCCCTACAGAACAGTAGATAAACAACTAGAGAGAAACCCGTCTAATCATAGAACATTTTTGGTCTCGATTCTGTTTGTCGTTCTTAAAACTCTTAAAAACTATACTATACCCTTCTGGTAGGAAAATGACAAGGACAAGCCGTGTCCACACTAGCCGTTGGCAATGCCGCCGTCAAAGCCGCATAGGCTAAGCCTATGGCTGTACCTCTGTGCACATTAGTGTTGGCATTGCCATTCGAACATTTCGAAAATGTTCACCGAGGAAGCCGCGAGATGCCGTTGGCACGTCCACACTAGTTTTGTCTAGCGGCTTTCTTTGATGGAGACCGACACTCGAGCGATTCCTGTTGGCATGCCGCGCGGCATAGTTTTGCCGTTGGCTCGTGCCAATGATCACGTCTACANAGTATATGGAGGCCTCCGTGCAAAGCACGGCGTGCAATGCTTGGCAAGGTGAGAATCAAGATGTTTGATTTTCGGCGTGCCGTGCCAACGTGGGCTAGTCTCGTGCCACGTGCTAAAAATTGCAACATCTGGGGCTGCATTTCGTTCGCTAGCGTCAAGAGATTCTTGCTGGTATTTTTTTTTTAAATGTGTGATACAACATTTTTCTGTCTCCCAATTTCTTGTCGTTATTAAGAGTAAGGTAATATTTCTTCTTCAACCAATTCTTAGTCTTTATTTGCCTCCTCTTCCGTTGCTCCTTGCTATCGTCATGTCTCGTGCCAATCAAGAAAGCTTTATTTTTCGTTACCACAGGCATAACTGGGCGTGTACTCTAAAAGATCTTAGTATGAACACTGACTTCTAGCACGTCACGGAGCGAACNTGCCGTTGGCTCGTGCCAATGATCACGTCTACATCAGTCCGGCTTTGCCGGCGGCATTGCCGACGGCATTGCCAACGGCATAGTGTGGACGCGGCCTAACAGTTTGTGCACGAGTTGTGACTTGATGTTTGACATAGATTGGTAAATCTACATTATGAAGAAAAGTAAATCCACTAGGCCTGTTCGAGGCGTTGGGCCAGTAACATTTTTGTTTGTTTAGTTGGCCCGACCTTCTAGAATTCAAAATCCTGACCTCTAATTGGTTCCCTACTCATTTGTTTTATTTTTCCCGCGCTGTTAAAAGTTAAAACTAGTAACGCACAAACTGTAATATGTCAGTATATTTTTATTTGTATATATTAATACTTAAAATAATTATATAGATTACTAGCTGGATACCCGTGCTTCGCTACGGAGTGTTTTTATATTTGATAAGTTTATAAACTACCAGGAAAGCATACAAATTATTTT
>KZ654751.1:4988-19680 GCA_001010745.2 Gerris buenoi
CTAGAATTGCTTGGTTGCAGACTTGACCGCCCGCACTTTCAATAATGACGCAGTGTATTAGAAAATAACGGATTTCTTCTGAGGTGAAATCAAACCTTCCCGCTGTTAGACATGTTGGTTTAATAAGTAAATAATGTATCAAACAAAAGTTACTTTGCAAATTATATCTTTAATTAGCTGGAAAATAAATACAAACTTATTAAATATTACCTTAAGTAGATCGCTTCTTCCAAAAAGACAAATCATTATCTCAAGTCTCTTATTCGAAATATAAATAATTTTAAAACAAGGAAAAAAAATTATAAAAGCATTTTTTTTCTAATAATTTAATAAATGGAAATTGCAATAATTATCAGAAAACAGTATCTTAACATAGTAGGAAAACTCCAGTATTTTGTTTGGAAATAATAACAAGCAAACAAATAACAAATGTTGATGGCTATTTAATTATTATCCTTCAAATCTGGAAAAAAATATTTTATGGAAAAGGAAGATAAAGGCAAATTTTATGAAAAATACTCGGTGCCATTTATTAAAAATTGTCAATAAAATCGCAGGGAAGTATAATATGTACTTGCATCGAAGTATTTTTTATAGGGTTTCCTAGATTAGTAAGCATATACGTTATTATATTATAAATGATGAAAGAACATTTTTTATTTCCCTATCTTGCTCCTGCTCTGTATGGAAAAAAAATATGTGTGAGGCTCTCACGCATTAGAAGTGAAACTTAAGTTCTAGAATGCATTGCTCTCTTACATTTTTTGACGAATTATTTCAGGATTAAGAAATGGTTATGGGAAATTTAATTGAAAAAAAATATTGCTACGCTAAGGCAACCACATTTATTCATTCCAATAAAAATAAACGATTGTTTTGATTTGCTGGTCTTTAAATAGATATAATACAAATAATTTGTAAAAATGTTACACTTGAACGAGTCTCGAATCGCAAACTTCGTTACACGATGTCACTATATGAAAAAATTCACTCTACCGCCGCCAAAGAAGTTTCACTTCAATAAAAAATCGGTCAGAGACAACTCAGACAAACTTTCTCATATATGAGTTCATAATTACTTGGCCCAGTGTTTTCCATTTATTAATTTTCGTTGGTACATTTAATTATTATTGAACATTTGATCAAAATATATCATAAAAATAACTTCTCCTCGGCGGGGAATCGAACCCGGCCTCTCTCCTTCAGCGTTTAAAGCTATTTTCTCAGGAACTAGATTTTTCTCGGGAAAACGGCTTATCGTTAGATTCGTATTTAAATGGACTACATATAGTCCAGTCAAAATAGAGCAAAAATACCCTTAACCTCGGCAAAATTGCAACACAAATGATTCTTTTTGCATTGTACTCAAAAAAGTGTGTATTTTAACATACTCAAAATCCCCATTAATCCCGGCCCGGGAAATCAGTCAAAATCCAAGATGGCGGCAGAATTTTACCATTTTTTCTATTTTGTTGCTTTTATTGCCGTAAAATTAATTGTTTGCACTCAAAATGGGTACTTATAATGCACTGAAGCATGAAATTTAAATTATCTCAAAAACCCCAATAATGACGGTCCAGGAAATCAGTCAAAATCCAAGATGGCGGCTGAATTTTGCCCTTTTTTTTAGCTTTTTTGCTATATTTATTGCCGTAAAAAAGATAGTTTCCTCTTAAAATGGGTAATTATTGTGTACTGGAGTATGCCCTGTACATAATCACAAAATCCCCAATAACCATGGCCCAGGAAATCAGTCAAAATCCAAGATGGTGGCTGAATTTGACATGTTTGTCGTCAATTTACAGGCATTTCTCAAATAAATAAATTATTACAAGCATTGAATCGCTCAAATTGTGTATCACATCAGATAAACTTTTATTACACACCAGACTTACAAGAACAAAAAAAACCTATGTGACCTTTTCCATTAAAAAACAAAACCTTTTAAATTAAAAACAAAATGATTTGGCTTCCATTTTTCATCTTTACTTTCTACTATTCGCAGTGGACGGTTTTTACTGATAGTTTTTTGGCACTGACACAACTGAACTAGTACCTACATTAACATACATTTTTCCGGCAACTACATTTCATGGCACCTCAGCCTGTTTTGCATGTACATCTTATTATGCGTAATATACTTTCAGGTGTAGTGGCGAATCCATTATTTTTGGTACATACATATTACCAATTACCATATATATACTCCATCCTCAGTCTGTGGGCTTCCAAGCCTTCTTGCATTTGTTTCCGTATATGAATTTGCAGATATGAAGTTTTCAATGGTTATAAATTAGAATAAACGACAAAAGAAATGACCCATATGTGTGCTGAACAAACGCAATTTCCCTGTTTGTAAACTTCACACCATAGATATTCCATTCAAAGGAAATAAGGATTTTTTTTCGCTAATAAAGGAAAACAAGCAGAGAATGATTGTTCCAATCGCTGAAGAAATGAGGCAACATGGCAATTCATGCAGTTGATGATGCTGATGTCATTTTTATATCCTCAAAAGGTAGAAATTCACCAGTGATAAGAGAAGACACTGATTTATTAGTGTAATCAAGCACACCACAAGTTATTTTTTTCAAAAGAAATAAAAAGCTGTAATGTCTAAACATAATAACGTTTATCGTTTATAATATCAATGCCATTAAATATTCGCTTGGAAATTACTTAGCGAACAGGCTATTCTTTTTGAAATCGTATATAGGATGTGACACTACCTAGAGAATATTCCATATTGGGGAGCAATCAGTTTTCAATGTGGTGGTAAAGATCGATATTTTCGTGAACTTGCACTACCATTCAGCTCAAATAACCTTAATCCTAGTCAGGCTGAATAAATTGGAAAGAGATAATGGCATGGCAATTTGGTGGATATCCAGACGATACACTAAATAGGTACACGTTAGTACAAAATATTTTGGATAAAGTATCAAAGGCAAAATGTTTCGTTAAGCCACAGAACCTTCCCCCAACGGAATCAGCTGTCAAGTACCATAACCATAGTGTCAATGCATGTCTGCAAATTCGTATATGGAAACAAATGCAAGAAGGCTTGAAACCCACAGACTGAGTATAGGTACAGCATGAAAAAGGGCATGCTCCAGTACATTATAAGTATCTATTTTGAGAGGAAACTATCTTTTTTACGGCAATAAATAGAGCAAAAAAGAGAAAAAAAATGGCAAAATTTAGCCGCCATCATGGATTTTGACTGATTTCCTGGGCCGTGGTTATTGGGGATTTTGTGATTATGTAAAGGGCATGCTCCAGTACGCAATAATAACCCATTTTAAGAGGAAACTATCTTTTTTACGGCAATAAATATAGCAAAAAAGAGAAAAAAGGGGCAAAATTCAGCCGCCATTTTGGATTTTGACTGATTTCCTGGGCCGTGGTTATTAAGGATTTTGTGATTATGTAATGGGCATGCTCCAGTACACAATAATTACCCATTTTAAGATGAAACTATCTTTTTTACGGCAATAAATATAGCAAAAAAGAGAATAAAATGGGTAAATTTCAGCCGCCATGTTGGATTTTGACTGATTTCCTGGGCCGGGATTATTGAAGATTTTGTGATTATGTAAAGGGCATGCTCCAGTACATATTATGTACCTATTTGGATTGCTAACTATCTTTTTTAGGACTATAAGTGCAGCAAAATAGAGAAAAAAAGGCAAAATTCGGTAAATTCAGCCGCCATCTTGAATTTTGACTGATTTCCCAGGCCGGGATTAATGGGGTTTTTGAGATAATTTAAATTTCATGCTTCAGTAAAATATAAGTACCCATTTTGAGTGCAAACAATTTATTTTACGGCAATAAAAGCAACAAAATAGTAAAAAATGGTAAAATTCTGCCGCCATCTTGGATTTTGACTGATTTCCCGGGCCGGGATTAATGGGGATTTTGAGTATGTTAAAATACACACTTTTTTGAGTACAATGCAAAAAGAATAATTTGTGTTGCAATTTTGCCCAGGTCAAAATTTATTTTGACTGGACTAATATGTATATGAATTTTTTAATCAAAATCGTCGGAACCGTTTTCAAGAAATAATTTTTTTCACGTTTTTTCAGATTTTTTGGGGGGTAGCGCCCCCAAATTTTGAGCTAAAATTCATTTCTCGATTTCGCCTCAGGGTATGATTTTTCTGAACATGTATGCCAAATTTCGTCAAAATCGGCCCGGTAGTTTAGGGTCCAGGCGTCTGCACAGATAGACGACAGACGACGGACAGACATTTTTTAAAAACCACTTTTTTTGGACTCAGGGGACCTCAAAACGTGTAAATCCATCAAAATCAGAAAATCGAATTTTCGCGNAAAACGTGACATGAGGAAGCTACCTTCTACACCAATTGGCTGACTATTATAGATAATATTTGCTGTTTTAGAAGTTTTATTTTTATAATAAAACTGACCCGTGCAGAATTGGAATGCTATCATTTGTATTTACGTGATCTCTTTTAAATTAACAAACATATTTTCTATAGTAAAAAATTGGGTCAGTAAGAAGCTTTTTTTTTAAAGAAGAAATTTATTTACAATCGGGTCAAGATATGAGTTAACTCTGAAAGTGTGGGAAAATAAAAATGTTAAATTAAAAAACAGTGAGGGAACCAATGAAAGCTCTATATTTTGAGGTCTAGAAGGTAACAGGTCAAAATTTCAAGCTCTCACTGACTCCCCCTTCGATGCCAATTTAGAGCGCTCACCGCGAGCGCGATAAGGCAAGTTAAGCAGCCTCGAGCAGGGTCAGAAGATGGATGGGTGACCGTTTCTGACCACAGCTCTGGATTTGATTCTTGGACCAGGCCCCCCGCTTAATGTCCACCCAGCATTGTTTATTAAACAAATGGGAAGCTCCTAGAAATAGTGGCGCCACCAGGTTTCGGCCTGGAAACCATGATGATGACGCTCTTGGCTGTTATACAACCAGGAGGGGGTCATGGTTAATGACCATGTCTTCACACGAGTATGGGAAGATTTTGGTCCCTAACCCGGGTTTGTTCTATGGGCCTTTTAATTGATAATAATAGTAGTAGCTTTATAATTATTAATAGTAGTAGTTATCACTTATTATGAAATGGCAGTGAATACTTGCTCAGTAGGAATACCTCTATTAGTCCTTAGTTGATAAAAGAAAAGTTGCTTAAGATAGTAAGAAAGTTTTGTTAGTTGATAAGTTTTATCACAGTTGTACATTGATACTTAAAAAAATGAACATTTTGAAAATTCTGAGGAGAGCTATGGCCACCATCTGGGAAAATAGATTCCATTTTCGCTCGCGTAAACTTAAACTTCAAATTTAAAATTGGAATTATAGGTCGGGGAAAAAATCTAACTTCATCTATTCAATGAGACAAACATTTATTTCAAATACATTTTTTTTTAGTAAAAGCAACAGCGACACCGCTACCAAGTGTTAAAGTTCGCTAAAAGTCTTACTTTTTTTAAGAGAACGTGGAGAGGAATGTAGACGAGGGGAATAGGAGGTCGGTTGGTTTCCCCACCTCTTCAATAGCAGAGCGAGTCTAGGGGGGACTTCGAGACCAGGCGACCAGACTTCATTCGGGGGGAAATTAAATAAATTTGACAATGATATGGCTTTTAAAAGCCTAAAATCATCAAAGTATACGCAATATGACGCGAGGAAGCTGTGTCCACTCTAATTGGCAGTGTATTTTTATTTTTTTCTTTAAAATAAAATGATAGTAGAAACATTGAAAATAGACTGCCAATTAGTGTGGGATATAGCTTACTCGCATCCTATCATATACTTTATTGTTGCTATATTAACTTTAACATTATTGTTATGTATTGTTTATTGTATAAAAACTATTAATAGTTTTAGCGATCTTTTACAATGCATAGCGGTGTGGCTGTTGGTTTTACTAAAAAATTGTATTGGAAACAAATGTTTGTCTCATTGAATAGATGAGGTTTGATTTTTTTTCCCGGCCTAAAATTCCAATTTTAAATTTGAAGTTCACGTTTACGTGAGCGTTACGCGTGAACGCTTGGACGGATATCGTTGTCCAACGAACTCGTCCTGGGCATTGGTGAAATGAACTTTTCTACCAAATTTCATCAAAATCTGTCAAGAATTACTCAAGTTATCGTCGGAAGTTTCAAAATTCGCGGACACACACAGACCGACAGACAGACAGGCAGACAAACAGACACGAGACCAAAAATGTTCCCTGATGCCTGAAATAGATTTCTGTCTTGGAATTTTTAAAATCGGAGAAGTTTTTCGTTCTCAAAAGTGAACACAATGCTTCCGTTGCCTTCGGTAAGCTCGGAAGCAAAATTCGGAATAATTAAATAAATGTATAATGAGAGGGTAAGTTAACGAGATGCTGTCAAATAAAACACAGTGAGAAGGTTAATGCTAACGTTCCGCTAATTTGATTAGCATCATCAGAGCAAGAAACAAAGTATGAAATAAAAATTATACAAAAAGGTCCAGGTTGACTCTACGACATGATATAAAGGAATGAATTCCATTCCAAATTTTGGGCAACCACAAAAACAATAGCTTAGGTGGGGCTTTTAGTGATCATACTACATAATTATTTTAGTGAATTAGTAAAGTTACTTACGGTGCGATCATGTGTAGGCTCCCTTCACCGTCACTTTGACAGCCGACATATTGCCGGACATGGTGCGGATATGTGTGGCCCAGCCTTTATTGTTTTATTTCTGTTCCAATATGGATATCTTTTATATAAACGAGTACTGTCCCGACGACGGCGACTCACCTCTAAATGATTTATAGCTTTAATAATTGATGAGCTATAAGCCGGGATTGAACCAGTGACCTCCAGCACATGAAGCACCAACTCTACCACTGAGCCATCACACTGTAATGAATTTCATTACATATAACTTACTATTTAAACAGTAAATTTCTATGTAAATATTTTAATTATAACTAATTATCTCTCAGCTCTTTTTTTCGACAATATTTATTCTGCCCGTTGCCACGGGCTCAACAGCTAGTATTATTATATGACACATATTTACATGTGGTACATATTAATGATTAATATTCAAAATGAGAACTGTGGTGCCGGCTATATAAAAAGAACTTTTATAAAGGTTCTATACGAGTATACACCCTTTTCGTAAAGTGAACGCCCCCAAGCTATTGCATATATCGTAGTACAACTCTCTTTCATTTTCCCCTTCTGTAGAGTATTTTAAAGAAGTATTTTTAAAGAGTATTCCTGTAGAATTGTTTCTTATTGTAGGTATAAGATGAAAAGCAATTGATCGGGAGGTATATTTGCACAATGCCTCGAAGCTTTGTTCTCCCCAAAGCTAAAAGCATACCTATATAGGAAAGGCGAGTTGCTGGTTCGGTTCCAGAAACTAAAGGGATTATTAAAGACCTCCCCTCTCTAACCTTTTGCCAATTTCCTGCCAAGTACTATTAAGACCCTTGAAACCAACACCCTTTACACTAGTACAAGACTTTTCATTTTACCATCTTCATGTTCGATCTTTGCTTACTAGTTATTATATTTTTTTAAGTTCTTCATTTCATATATTACTTTTAAACTACTAATACTTAAGTCCAAGAGATCTCTAGAATTTGGTCGCCCGAAAAATTGTATTCATAATTCAATTGTATTCCGAGGTGGTTTGCGGGAAAAAATATGTCCCCCAAAAATTTTTAAATACTATTATATAGATTGGGCTAGACCCTTCAGTGTTGTTTCTTTGTATTTGGATAGTAAAAACTCAAATTAAGTTTCTTTTTCACATAATTACTCGTATAATAAAAGGTTCATAAGTACGAGTATTAGCTGAAACAACTTTTAAACGGCCGCCATCTTTATAATAACGATTATAATGATTAANCAATGACTTGATTGGCTTGAGGTGAGGAACTGTGTGCAACTTCAGGGGTGTGATGTTGACTCAAAGCAAACACAAGATATACACAAGTTTATAAGGTATATCTTGGGCTTGCTTCAAGTCAACACCACAACCCAGAAGATGCTTCCAGTAGTGGAAGTGCAATGTCGGACTTCAACCCTATTGTGACATGGATTTTCAGGAAAACTAAGGTTTTTATTAGGTATAATATAACCATGTGTAGTTTATAAGATGAAATTTCTATTCAAATTTCTCAGTGACATTTTTGTTTGCCTAGTTGACTCGACGAGCTTACCGAAGGTGTGATTGTTCTAAAGAAAGAAAATTTTGATGTCTCCGATTTAAAAAATTCAGAAATTTGTTCAGATATCAGGGAACATTTTGGTTCATTGTTTTCAGTCATTCAATTGTAGCGAGCCAACATAATTTAATAATTTTGACCTCCTGCGCTCTTTAAATTTTCTTGATTCGTGTAAAAAATCAAAATAATTTTGGTAGATTTAAAATAAAAGGTGGAGAAAATTAAATAAACTATACGATAATAGTTTGAAAGTGCATAACATCATTTAAGTATGTTATAGAACGTGACATGAGGAAGCTACCTTCTACACCAATTGGCTGACTATTATAGATAATATTTGCTGTTTTAGAAGTTTTATTTTTATAATAAAACTGACCCGTGCAGAATTGGAATGCTATCATTTGTATTTACGTGATCTCTTTTAAATTAACAAACANATTTCGTCAAAATCGGCCCGGTAGTTTAGGGTCCAGGCGTCTGCACAGATAGACGACAGACGACGGACAGACATTTTTTAAAAACCACTTTTTTTGGACTCAGGGGACCTCAAAACGTGTAAATCCATCAAAATCAGAAAATCGAATTTTCGCGCCATCACAATACTTTTTCTTTATATGAGAAAGTAAAAAAATTAAAATCATACAAATCACGCAGAAAGCCTCGATAAGCAAACAAAAAATTAAAGGGTCCCAGGTTTAATCCCCCGGGGGGTCACAATGATTTTTATTGTTGTATTATAACTCATGAAACCAATAAGGAATGCAAATTTAAAAAAAAAAATATCTATACATAATTTTGTAAACTATTTTTTGGGAGCTTTCATTTGATACACCACCCATAATTTAAAAAAAACATTAGTGCGCACTTTTTGCCGCCACAAAATTTAAAATTTATAAAAATTGGGAATTCCCCCCCCCCCCAGTGTTTTTATTCCCCTGCTGTCAAAAGTCACGACTTATTACGCACAAACTGTTGATGCAGGTGTGTATTGCTTATGACTTCCCTTCGTCCCTGTTATGGGTTTGATTCAAACTTAAGGACACTCAATCTCAGACTAGGTTTAGCCATTCAGTAACATTTCTTTTTACCCCTTCCCAACCCAATAAGAGAGTCTATTATAATCCTCTGATCTGTTATAGTTTACTATGTGCATTAATCGAGCCCCAGTAAAGAAGGATATTTGACAAAAGGAAATTGTGTTTAAAATCGTAGTTGATATTATAAGTAAAGTTATGGATATTTTAGTTTAGTACCATTCTAACTTAGTACTTCCGAGCTTACCGAAGGTGTGATTGTTCTAAAGAACGAAAATTTTGATGTCTCCGATTTAAAAAATTCAGAAATTTGTTCAGATATCGGGGAACATTTTGGTTCATTGTTTTCAGTCATTCAATTGTAGCGAGCCAACATAATTTAATAATTTTGACCACCTGCGCTCTTTATATTTGCTTGATTCGTGTAAAAAAACAAAATAATTTTGGTAGATTTAAAATAAAAGGTGGAGAAAATTAAATAAACTATACGATAATAGTTTGAAAGAGCATAACATCATTTAAGTATGTTATAAAACGTGACATGAGGAAGCTACCTTCTACACCAATTGGCTGACTATTATAGATAATATTTGCTGTTTTAGAAGTTTTATTTTTATAATAAAACTGACCCGTGCAGAATTGGAATGCTATCATTTGTATTTACGTGATCTCTTTTAAATTAACAAACATATTTTCTATAGTAAAAAATTGGGTCAGTAAGAAGCTTTTTTTTTAAAGAAGAAATTTATTTACAATCGGGTCAAGATATGAGTTAACTCTGAAAGTGTGGGAAAATAAAAATGTTAAATTAAAAAACAGTGAGGGAACCAATGAAAGCTCTATATTTTGAGGTCTAGAAGGTAACAGGTCAAAATTTCAAGCTCTCACTGACTCCCCCTTCGATGCCAATTTAGAGCGCTCACCGCGAGCGCGATAAGGCAAGTTAAGCAGCCTCGAGCAGGGTCAGAAGATGGATGGGTGACCGTTTCTGACCACAGCGCTCTGGATTCGATTCTTGGACCAGGCCCCCCGCTTAATGTCCACCCAGCATTGTTTATTAAACAAATGGGAAGCTCCTCGAAATAGTGGCGCCACCAGGTTTCGGCCTGGAAACCATGATGATGACACTCTTGGCTGTTATACAACCAGGAGGGGGTCATGGTTAATGACCATGTCTTCACACGAGTATGGGAAGATTTTGGTCCCTAACCCGGGTTTGTTCTATGGGCCTTTTAATTGATAATAATAGTAGTAGCTTTATAATTATTAATAGTAGTAGTTATCACTTATTATGAAATGGCAGTGAATACTTGCTCAGTAGGAATACCTCTATTAGTCCTTAGTTGATAAAAGAAAAGTTGCTTAAGATAGTAAGAAAGTTTTGTTAGTTGATAAGTTTTATCACAGTTGTACATTGATACTTAAAAAAATGAACATTTTGAAAATTCTGAGGAGAGCTATGGCCACCATCTGGGAAAATAGATTCCATTTTCGCTCGCGTAAACTTAAACTTCAAATTTAAAATTGGAATTATAGGTCGGGGAAAAAATCTAACTTCATCTATTCAATGAGACAAACATTTATTTCAAATACATTTTTTTTTAGTAAAAGCAACAGCGACACCGCTACCAAGTGTTAAAGTTCGCTAAAAGTCTTACTTTTTTTAAGAGAACGTGGAGAGGAATGTAGACGAGGGGAATAGGAGGTCGGTTGGTTTCCCCACCTCTTCAATAGCAGAGCGAGTCTAGGGGGGACTTCGAGACCAGGCGACCAGACTTCATTCGGGGGGAAATTAAATAAATTTGACAATGATATGGCTTTTAAAAGCCTAAAATCATCAAAGTATACGCAATATGACGCGAGGAAGCTGTGTCCACTCTAATTGGCAGTGTATTTTTATTTTTTTCTTTAAAATAAAATGATAGTAGAAACATTGAAAATAGACTGCCAATTAGTGTGGGATATAGCTTACTCGCATCCTATCATATACTTTATTGTTGCTATATTAACTTTAACATTATTGTTATGTATTGTTTATTGTATAAAAACTATTAATAGTTTTAGCGATCTTTTACAATGCATAGCGGTGTGGCTGTTGGTTTTACTAAAAAATTGTATTGGAAACAAATGTTTGTCTCATTGAATAGATGAGGTTTGATTTTTTTTCCCGGCCTAAAATTCCAATTTTAAATTTGAAGTTCACGTTTACGTGAGCGTTACGCGTGAACGCTTGGACGGATATCGTTGTCCAACGAACTCGTCCTGGGCATTGGTGAAATGAACTTTTCTACCAAATTTCATCAAAATCTGTCAAGAATTACTCAAGTTATCGTCGGAAGTTTCAAAATTCGCGGACACACACAGACCGACAGACAGACAGGCAGACAAACAGACACGAGACCAAAAATGTTCCCTGATGCCTGAAATAGATTTCTGTCTTGGAATTTTTAAAATCGGAGAAGTTTTTCGTTCTCAAAAGTGAACACAATGCTTCCGTTGCCTTCGGTAAGCTCGGAAGCAAAATTCGGAATAATTAAATAAATGTATAATGAGAGGGTAAGTTAACGAGATGCTGTCAAATAAAACACAGTGAGAAGGTTAATGCTAACGTTCCGCTAATTTGATTAGCATCATCAGAGCAAGAAACAAAGTATGAAATAAAAATTATACAAAAAGGTCCAGGTTGACTCTACGACATGATATAAAGGAATGAATTCCATTCCAAATTTTGGGCAACCACAAAAACAATAGCTTAGGTGGGGCTTTTAGTGATCATACTACATAATTATTTTAGTGAATTAGTAAAGTTACTTACGGTGCGATCATGTGTAGGCTCCCTTCACCGTCACTTTGACAGCCGACATATTGCCGGACATGGTGCGGATATGTGTGGCCCAGCCTTTATTGTTTTATTTCTGTTCCAATATGGATATCTTTTATATAAACGAGTACTGTCCCGACGACGGCGACTCACCTCTAAATGATTTATAGCTTTAATAATTGATGAGCTATAAGCCGGGATTGAACCAGTGACCTCCAGCACATGAAGCACCAACTCTACCACTGAGCCATCACACTGTAATGAATTTCATTACATATAACTTACTATTTAAACAGTAAATTTCTATGTAAATATTTTAATTATAACTAATTATCTCTCAGCTCTTTTTTTCGACAATATTTATTCTGCCCGTTGCCACGGGCTCAACAGCTAGTATTATTATATGACACATATTTACATGTGGTACATATTAATGATTAATATTCAAAATGAGAACTGTGGTGCCGGCTATATAAAAAGAACTTTTATAAAGGTTCTATACGAGTATACACCCTTTTCGTAAAGTGAACGCCCCCAAGCTATTGCATATATCGTAGTACAACTCTCTTTCATTTTCCCCTTCTGTAGAGTATTTTAAAGAAGTATTTTTAAAGAGTATTCCTGTAGAATTGTTTCTTATTGTAGGTATAAGATGAAAAGCAATTGATCGGGAGGTATATTTGCACAATGCCTCGAAGCTTTGTTCTCCCCAAAGCTAAAAGCATACCTATATAGGAAAGGCGAGTTGCTGGTTCGGTTCCAGAAACTAAAGGGATTATTAAAGACCTCCCCTCTCTAACCTTTTGCCAATTTCCTGCCAAGTACTATTAAGACCCTTGAAACCAACACCCTTTACACTAGTACAAGACTTTTCATTTTACCATCTTCATGTTCGATCTTTGCTTACTAGTTATTATATTTTTTTAAGTTCTTCATTTCATATATTACTTTTAAACTACTAATACTTAAGTCCAAGAGATCTCTAGAATTTGGTCGCCCGAAAAATTGTATTCATAATTCAATTGTATTCCGAGGTGGTTTGCGGGAAAAAATATGTCCCCCAAAAATTTTTAAATACTATTATATAGATTGGGCTAGACCCTTCAGTGTTGTTTCTTTGTATTTGGATAGTAAAAACTCAAATTAAGTTTCTTTTTCACATAATTACTCGTATAATAAAAGGTTCATAAGTACGAGTATTAGCTGAAACAACTTTTAAACGGCCGCCATCTTTATAATAACGATTATAATGATTAATTTACAAGTTTTAGTCAATTAGTAGTACAATGGTATCCTCGTCTTTCTTCCGGTTGATTCTTAAACGAATAAATAATACAATTTGTTATCAATAATAATAGGGATTAGAAGGTATAAGTATTAGGAAAAAATAAATATATTGCTATAAATATTTCATAAAAATAGATCACTCTTAAAATATGTTTAAACAGTCATTACAATATTTAAAATTGTGAAGTTGTATGTATGTTGTATGTTGTATGTATCTACTTACACTCGCGGCATTACAGCATATGTAGGGACACCATAAGAACCCTTCGCCATTCCTTTTCTGCGCACGTATTCTATAAGAGCGCACCGCAATTTTCTTTTTTGATTAGTTATTTCAAAATATGTAGTTAAATCGTCCAGATTTGAATTTTTCAATTTTTCACACAATTCATCTATTAATTTGATTTTTTTTTTCCTTTTAAATAATAAATTAAATTAGAAAACGATATCTGCTAATATATGTTAATACCATAAGGAAAAATAAATATCTACTATACTTCGACGTTATTGGCATTTAAGTAGAATCAACATAAATACATAAATAGCCCCACAAATATTTATAAATAAAACAAAGCTCGTTATTTTATTACCTTAAACATTATCATAAAATTTGGAGTGTCTTTAAAAAATGTATTCTTTACATTATTAATATTATACTGTCTTTTTCTCTCTTTTTTTTTAACTCTCGTTATTAAAATTTGTAAAAGATAACAAAGAGAGTAAAAAAAAAGAAATGTTTAACCATCTTATTTTTAGTCGTTGTAAAAAGCTTTTAAAAATTTTAAAAATAGTTTTTTTATTATCATTTTAGAATAAACTAGATAGTGGGCTACAAAAATGATATAAATATTTTATATCATAATATATTTAAAATTAAATTATTTATAATTTGAATAGTCTAAGTTTNTTCTTGTTGAATGGATATTTTTAGGTGTGATAAAAACAATTTTATTTACTCATTCTTCCATGAGACGTTTCGGCCCTTATAGGGTCATCTTCAGTAATCAGTCTTTATTATAATTAATGATGAATTAAAAAACTATCTCCATGAGAGAGGGTCTTAAAAAATTTAGAGTATACTTAAAAATTTAAAAATAATTTTAACATTATTAAAACGTCACAGACACATGTTACCATAATAAAAACAAAAATAACAATCTGAAAGACTAGAGTGATGTAGAAACATAAAAAAATAATATCCATATAATTTTTATCCTAAAAAAATATCCATTCAACAAGAAAATCAAAAAAAATATCTATACATAATTTTGTAAACTATTTTTTGGGAGCTTTCATTTGATACACCACCCATAATTTAAAAAAAAAATTAAACATTAGTGCGCACTTT
>KZ654752.1:1740-15686 GCA_001010745.2 Gerris buenoi
CGTAGGTCATGACAGGCTTTACACACATAGTCCACAGCTTACTTTTTAAGTCCATTCTTATCCCAGATTTAAAAATATGTTTGAACTTGTTGAAGGCTCTCCATCCCAATACAGTTCTACGATTGACTTCTTTATCCTTCTCTTTATTTTCAACACATAATAGGCTTCCCAAATATATAAATTCACTAACCACATCAAACCTCATATTATCTATTTCTACGCTCTCTATTTTGTCGATATTCCAGCTCAGTACCTTGGTTTTTGACTCGTTTATCTCCAATCCCACATCTTTAGTCACGCTGCACACTTCCTGCAACATTTTTCTGGCTTGGTCATAATCCTTTGATATGATTACCACATCATCCACAAATTTCAGCATATTGAGCCACTCTCCGTCCACTTTGATTCCGAGACCCTCCCAGTTCAGCTTCCTTAGTGCGCCTTCTAATACTTTGATAAAGATCTTCCCGGAGGGCACGTCTCCCTGCCTTACACCTCGTTGCACCTCTACGCTTCTTTTTTCTCGCCCCACTGTTACTTCCATCTTTGCCCTACTATATGTATACTTGAAAAGCTCGATATATTGTTCTTCCAACCCGCTGTTATACATTGCTTTAATAATCTCATTTTGGTATACAGAGTCGAACCTCTGTATACCTTCCCTATTGCCTGACTCCTCCAATATTTCTTAATACTTCCACCAGTCTCGATTACACTCTCTATTTCCAAAACTTTCTTGTTTTCACTCCAAATCTTCAATTTGCTTCTTATCAACTTAGATAATTTGATGTACTGGTCTTTCTCATTTTCATTATTCCTTAGTTTCCTTCTTTTTGCCATCATCTTTTTTATTTCCTCGGGCATTTTTATTTTAGAAGCTTTATCATTTTTCTGCCTACAATTCGATTGGTTCGTAGTTTGTAATATAGCACATCTCAATTTCTCTTCAAATGAATCCACATTTCTTTCTATATCTAAAGACTTAGCTTTTACGTTCACTTCTAATAGTTTCTCGTATTGTTCTGCTTCTAGGCTCTCTAATTTGACTTTGCTTTTAGTATGATCCCTGCACCACTTTTTTGATTTACCCTTGATGTTCAATCTAGCTATTACTGCTCTATGATCACTCCCGATGTCTATTCTTTCGTCGACCTCGACGTCTAAGATCAATTGCTTTCTATTTGATAGAATAAAATCAATCTCATTCTTCGTTTGTCCATCAGGGCTTCGCCAGGTCCATTTTTTACTTTCCGGCTTACAAAATAGCGTATTCATTACAAACAATTTATTTGATTCGGCAAACTGCAGTAGCTTTGTTCCTCTATCGTTCCTGGTCCCGTATCCATACTTTCCTAATGCTTCGTAGTCTCCATTTTTCCCTACTTTGGCATTAAAGTCACCGATGACAAGGGTGAACTTACAGTTGTCCTCATGTAGGGCGGTTTGAAGGAGGCCGTAGAATTCTTCGACGTCGCTTTCTTCAGCATCGGATGTCGGAGCATATACCTGGATAATTTGAAGCCTGCCTTGGTTATTTTTCAGTTTCCAAATTAGCTTGCATACTCTGTGTGAATACGATTTGTAGGATCTAATATTCTTTGAGCTCCTCTGGTTTATTAGGAATCCTGTCCCACCGTAATAGCTAGTTCCATTAAAATATATTTCTTTGTCATCACCTAGATCAACAAGTTGCTCGCTATCCCTTCTCACTTCACTCAGACCTATAACGTCCCAGTCGATATCCGAAACTTCTTCCAGTAGCTCTTTTAATTTATTGTTATCTCTTAACGTTCGACAGTTGTACGTATGTACGATGATTTCATTTTTTCCTGACTGATTACTGTGTTTTACTTTTTCTGTTTCTGCTTTATTTTTTAGTGATTGCTATAAACTGGTATTTTCCTTTTCTAAGTTATTCTTTACTGCATCTTCTGCAGTTTCCTTGCTTGTTGAAGATTTATCTGGGTTTGCCAACTCGAAGTAATTAAAAATTTGATTGTTTTCAGACTTGCCGACGCTTACCTTTCTTTTGGGTTTGTTTTCTACTGCTTCCTTCTTGTTTCTAGCTTTATCAGGTGTTCGTTCGAGCGCTCTTTTCTGCCTGTTATTTTTTAACTCTTCGGTATATTTGATTTCTTTGACCACTAATTTGTCGTATCTTAGCACAGCATATTTACCTTGTAATCTCGCTTCCTTAAGGTCTTTTAATAACTGAGTTCTTTTGACTCTTACACTCTTCGGGTAATCTTCATCTATATAAATATTTGTGCCCTTCATCAGTGATCTTTTTCGGAGTATTTCTATTTTCTTCTTTTCAGTTAGTAGCCGTAATTTCACTGGCCTATTAGGGTTTTCAAAATATCCTAACCTATTAACATAGTCGATCTCGATATGGCTAATACTTATTCCGAGATTTTGAGTTATAATACCGATAACTCTATTTTCTAGGTCTGTGTACGCTTCAGGTTTTTGCTCCGGAATACCGTGAAATATTAAATTTTTCCTACAAATTTCCTTCTCTATATTATTTAGCCGTTCATCGTGGATCTGTAAGGTTTTGTTTTGATTTACCTGATTTTGCTTTATTTCCACTAATTCCGCCTTTAGCTCTTCTCTGCTCGATACTATTTTCTGAGATAGTTCCTCGCTAAATTTAAATAAAAGAGCCTCCATTGTTGCTTTGTCCATAATTGCTATTTTAAATTAAGAATTGATATTATATAGCAAAAAGTATATAATATACGCTTGTTTTCTTCTTTCTTTAAAAAAGAAAAAAAATCTAATCAGCGAAGTGTTTGTAAACAGAATTGTTTTTCAATCGCTCTATAAGAATCAAGGTCACTATGAAAACAATGCTTAAATGTGATTTGAATAATATAAAAGCGGAGAAAATGAATGTTCCAGTAGCGGGGACTGAACCGGGGCTACGTTGAGTAGTGCAGAGATAATAACTAGACAAGTGTCTTTACCCACTGAGCTACGGATGATCCGCAAGATCACATTAAAACCTTTGAAATCAAAAGTTTTTTCTTGGTGGGAATAAAAAACACCAGGTTATGACAGCTTTTCCTTTTTGTTTTAAATAATAAATTAAATTCTGTACTTTAATCAATGAAGCAATTTTATTTCAATAGTTAAAGATACAACCTTGACGAATCCTTGAAAAAATAATGTTTGGGGTGCTGCACTTATCTTGAATTTTACAGCAAAACCAAGAAACATGTGTTCTCACTTATATGAAATATAAATAATAGTAACTGAAACTTAATTAGGTTGTCCCAATAGAAAATAACAATAACAAACGGTCAATAAAAACTAAATAACAGTAACTGCAACATAAATTTTAACTATAAAACAATAAAAACACGATAGAATTATAATAAACTAAGAGACTGATGTGATCACTGTGACACCATACACGCAACTCCAAAAGAGGTGCTGATACAGTTGAAATTATCTTTCATGGTGTATAGCTATACTATAATACTCATGATAAGAACATTAAAAATTAAAACTGGTAAATTAAACTGGTTTTAAATTTTAAAAGTAGTAATTCTTAAAACATTAAACCACTCGACAGTATTAGCAAAAACATTATTTAATAGGTTGCTCAAACTAAAAGTAAATCCTTGCGCGACTTTAATTGCGAACAAGTTAATACGTTTGAATAATAAAATACGTTGGATGATGAAATTTTTGTGATTAATAGCGAGATTTTGTAAAAGTTATTGATAAGGAATAAACTCAAAGAGCGTTATGATAATGTATTGTTCTTTAAATTTCATTCAACAACCCTTCGTGGCACGGCTATAGTGGGCAAACAATGAGGCACGGGCAGCTACTTTATGCGCCAATGCATTTTGCCAACCATAAATAGTTCAGATCCAGATTATCTAGATTAATAAAAAGCCATTTATTGCAATATAACACTTCATAATACAAATTAAAAATTTAAAAAAAAAACATACATTTACTTGCAAATCGGCATTTAGCCGTGGCACCACGTAGGTGTGTGAGTTGCCTCACATTATTATTTAATCTAAACTACCGAAAAAAAGGAAGATAATAATAATTATAATTTACATAATATCCATCAAATTAAAGATAAATGCTTTTTTTGAAAAAGAGAGAAAAAAGTAATAATACATACAATCTGCATCGAAATAATATTAATTACATTAGGTTAATTTATTCTTACTTTAAATAAAAATTCTACACTTATATTAGTTTTACACTTATATTAGTTTATATATTAGTTATTGTACAACCATACATCTGCATAAACCTGCCTCATCCTACACCACTCCACTCTATCCTCAGCCACTCTCTTCCATGTCACTCCTCCACACGATCTTCTCATTTCCTCATCCCACTGGACACCTGGTCTTCCTCTTTTCCTCACACAATCTCTGGGGTACCAATTTATCATTTTATTTGTCCATCTGTTATCTTTCGTTCTAACAATATGGCCTGCCCAATTCCACTTTCTTTCAAAAATAGCTCTTCCCACATCTTCCAACCTCGTCTGTTCCCTTATCCATTGATTGCTCTTCCTGTCTTTCCTCGAAATCCTTAACATACACCTTTCCATTCGTCGTTGAGTAACTCTCATTTGTTTCACTGTGCTCTCTTTCAATGTCCATGCCTCCGATCCGTAGGTCATGACAGGCTTTACACACATAGTCCACAGCTTACTTTTTAAGTCCATTCTTATCCCGGATTTAAAGATATGTTTGAACTTGTTGAAGGCTCTCCATCCCAGTACAGTTCTACGATTGACTTCTTTATCCTTCTCTTTATTTTCAACACATAATAGGCTTCCCAAATATATAAATTCACTAACCACATCAAACCTCATATTATCTATTTCTACGCTCTCTATTTTGTCGATATTCCAGCTCAGTACCTTGGTTTTTGACTCGTTTATCTCCAATCCCACATCTTTAGTCACGCTGCACACTTCCTGCAACATTTTTCTGGCTTGGTCATAATCCTTTGATATGATTACCACATCATCCACAAATTTCAGCATATTGAGCCACTCTCCGTCCACTTTGATTCCGAGACCCTCCCAGTTCAGCTTCCTTAGTGCGCCTTCTAATACTTTGATAAAGATCTTCCCGGAGGGCACGTCTCCCTGCCTTACACCTCGTTGCACCTCTACGCTTCTTTTTTCTCGCCCCACTGTTACTTCCATCTTTGCCCTACTATATGTATACTTAAAAAGCTCGATATATTGTTCTTCCAACCCGCTGTTATACATTGCTTTAATAATCTCATTTTGGTATACAGAGTCGAACGCCTTTTTAAAATCGACGAAGCTGAGCACCAAGGAGAAGTTGTAATCTCGGGCCCTTCTAATCAGTTGTTTTAATACGAAGATGTGGTCCACTGTTGCCATGTTTCTCCTGAAGCCTGTCTGTGAAACATCAATGTCTTCATCCAATCTTTGGCCTATTCTCCTTGTTATCACAGACATAAATACTTTTGACATAACAGGTAGAAGGCTTAGTGGTCGGTAATTATTTAAGTTTAAAATGTCGCCTTTCTTATGTAGTAATACTAACTGAGCTTGGAGCCAGGTACTCGGGACTTTGCCGTTCTCCACACATAAGTTAAATAAATTCTTTAATTGCTCGGCCATAATATTTCCGCCTGCTTTTAGTTCCTCTGTTATTATTCTATCTTTTCCTCCAGCTCTCCCGCGCTTCTGCTTTTTCACCCCCCACAATACTTCTTCTAACAATATTTTTGGTACAACATCTTTATTACAAGATATTTCTTGCATTTCATTTGTGTGTAGATCTCCTATCTCATGTTTCTTATACAGTTCACCATAAAACCTGGCTATTTCATCAGCAATCTCACCTTTCTCACTCACTAACGTACCTGCGCTATCCTTTATTCCAACAATGTTCTTTTTCCCTATTGCCTGACTCCTCCAATATTTCTTAATACTTCCACCAGTCTCGATTACACTCTCTATTTCCAAAACTTTCTTGTTTTCACTCCAATTCTTCAATTTGCTTCTTATCAACTTAGATAATTTGGTGTACTGGTCTTTCTCATTTTCATTATTCCTTAGTTTCCTTCTTTTTGCCATCATCTTTTTTATTTCCTCGGGCATTTTTATTTTAGAAGCTTTATCATTTTTCTGCCTACAATTCGATTGGTTCGTAGTTTGTAATATAGCACATCTCAATTTCTCTTCAAATGAATCCACATTTCTTTCTATATCTAAAGACTTAGCTTTTACGTTCACTTCTAATAGTTTCTCGTATTGTTCTGCTTCTAGGCTCTCTAATTTGACTTTGCTTTTAGTATGATCCCTGCACCACTTTTTTGATTTACCCTTGATGTTCAATCTAGCTATTACTGCTCTATGATCACTCCCGATGTCTATTCTTTCGTCGACCTCGACGTCTAAGATCAATTGCTTTCTATTTGATAGAATAAAATCAATCTCATTCTTCGTTTGTCCATCAGGGCTTCGCCAGGTCCATTTTTTACTTTCCGGCTTACAAAATAGCGTATTCATTACAAACAATTTATTTGATTCGGCAAACTGCAGTAGCTTTGTTCCTCTATCGTTCCTGGTCCCGTATCCATACTTTCCTAATGCTTCGTAGTCTCCATTTTTCCCTACTTTGGCATTAAAGTCACCGATGACAAGGGTGAACTTACAGTTGTCCTCATGTAGGGCGGTTTGAAGGAGGCCGTAGAATTCTTCGACGTCGCTTTCTTCAGCATCGGATGTCGGAGCATATACCTGGATAATTTGAAGCCTGCCTTGGTTATTTTTCAGTTTCCAAATTAGCTTGCATACTCTGTGTGAATACGATTTGTAGGATCTAATATTCTTTGAGCTCCTCTGGTTTATTAGGAATCCTGTCCCACCGTAATAGCTAGTTCCATTAAAATATATTTCTTTGTCATCACCTAGATCAACAAGTTGCTCGCTATCCCTTCTCACTTCACTCAGACCTATAACGTCCCAGTCGATATCCGAAACTTCTTCCAGTAGCTCTTTTAATTTATTGTTATCTCTTAACGTTCGACAGTTGTACGTATGTACGATGATTTCATTTTTTCCTGACTGATTACTGTGTTTTACTTTTTCTGTTTCTGCTTTATTTTTTAGTGATTGCTATAAACTGGTATTTTCCTTTTCTAAGTTATTCTTTACTGCATCTTCTGCAGTTTCCTTGCTTGTTGAAGATTTATCTGGGTTTGCCAACTCGAAGTAATTAAAAATTTGATTGTTTTCAGACTTGCCGACGCTTACCTTTCTTTTGGGTTTGTTTTCTACTGCTTCCTTCTTGTTTCTAGCTTTATCAGGTGTTCGTTCGAGCGCTCTTTTCTGCCTGTTATTTTTTAACTCTTCGGTATATTTGATTTCTTTGACCACTAATTTGTCGTATCTTAGCACAGCATATTTACCTTGTAATCTCGCTTCCTTAAGGTCTTTTAATAACTGAGTTCTTTTGACTCTTACACTCTTCGGGTAATCTTCATCTATATAAATATTTGTGCCCTTCATCAGTGATCTTTTTCGGAGTATTTCTATTTTCTTCTTTTCAGTTAGTAGCCGTAATTTCACTGGCCTATTAGGGTTTTCAAAATATCCTAACCTATTAACATAGTCGATCTCGATATGGCTAATACTTATTCCGAGATTTTGAGTTATAATACCGATAACTCTATTTTCTAGGTCTGTGTACGCTTCAGGTTTTTGCTCCGGAATACCGTGAAATATTAAATTTTTCCTACAAATTTCCTTCTCTATATTATTTAGCCGTTCATCGTGGATCTGTAAGGTTTTGTTTTGATTTACCTGATTTTGCTTTATTTCCACTAATTCCGCCTTTAGCTCTTCTCTGCTCGAAACTATTTTCTGAGACAGGTCCTCGCTAAATTTAAATAAAAGAGCCTCCATTGTTGCTTTGTCCATAATTGCTATTTTAAATTAAGAATTGATATTATGTAGTAAAAAGTATATAATATACGCTTGTTTTCTTCTTTCTTTAAAAAAGAAAAAAAAATCTAATCAGCAATGTGTTTGTAAACAGAATTGTTTTTCAATCGCTCTATAAGAATCAAGGTCACTATGAAAACAATGCTTAAATGTGATTTGAATAATATAAAAGCGGAGAAAATGAATGTTCCAGTAGCGGGGACTGAACCGGGGCTACGTTGAGTAGTGCAGAGATAATAACTAGACAAGTGTCTTTACCCACTGAGCTACGGATGATCCGCAAGATCACATTAAAACCTTTGAAATCAAAAGTTTTTTCTTGGTGGGAATAAAAAACACCAGGTTATGACAGCTTTTCCTTTTTGTTTTAAATAATAAATTAAATTCTGTACTTTAATCAATGAAGCAATTTTATTTCAATAGTTAAAGATACAACCTTGACGAATCCTTGAAAAAATAATGTTTGGGGTGCTGCACTTATCTTGAATTTTACAGCAAAACCAAGAAACATGTGTTCTCACTTATATGAAATATAAATAATAGTAACTGAAACTTAATTAGGTTGTCCCAATAGAAAATAACAATAACAAACGGTCAATAAAAACTAAATAACAGTAACTGCAACATAAATTTTAACTATAAAACAATAAAAACACGATAGAATTATAATAAACTAAGAGACTGATGTGATCACTGTGACACCATACACGCAACTCCAAAAGAGGTGCTGATACAGTTGAAATTATCTTTCATGGTGTATAGCTATACTATAATACTCATGATAAGAACATTAAAAATTAAAACTGGTAAATTAAACTGGTTTTAAATTTTAAAAGTAGTAATTCTTAAAACATTAAACCACTCGACAGTATTAGCAAAAACATTATTTAATAGGTTGCTCAAACTAAAAGTAAATCCTTGCGCGACTTTAATTGCGAACAAGTTAATACGTTTGAATAATAAAATACGTTGGATGATGAAATTTTTGTGATTAATAGCGAGATTTTGTAAAAGTTATTGATAAGGAATAAACTCAAAGAGCGTTATGATAATGTATTGTTCTTTAAATTTCATTCAACAACCCTTCGTGGCACGGCTATAGTGGGCAAACAATGAGGCACGGGCAGCTACTTTATGCGCCAATGCATTTTGCCAACCATAAATAGTTCAGATCCAGATTATCTAGATTAATAAAAAGCCATTTATTGCAATATAACACTTCATAATACAAATTAAAAATTTAAAAAAAAAACATACATTTACTTGCAAATCGGCATTTAGCCGTGGCACCACGTAGGTGTGTGAGTTGCCTCACATTATTATTTAATCTAAACTACCGAAAAAAAGGAAGATAATAATAATTATAATTTACATAATATCCATCAAATTAAAGATAAATGCTTTTTTTGAAAAAGAGAGAAAAAAGTAATAATACATACAATCTGCATCGAAATAATATTAATTACATTAGGTTAATTTATTCTTACTTTAAATAAAAATTCTACACTTATATTAGTTTTACACTTATATTAGTTTATATATTAGTTATTGTACAACCATACATCTGCATAAACCTGCCTCATCCTACACCACTCCACTCTATCCTCAGCCACTCTCTTCCATGTCACTCCTCCACACGATCTTCTCATTTCCTCATCCCACTGGACACCTGGTCTTCCTCTTTTCCTCACACAATCTCTGGGGTACCAATTTATCATTTTATTTGTCCATCTGTTATCTTTCGTTCTAACAATATGGCCTGCCCAATTCCACTTTCTTTCAAAAATAGCTCTTCCCACATCTTCCAACCTCGTCTGTTCCCTTATCCATTGATTGCTCTTCCTGTCTTTCCTCGAAATCCTTAACATACACCTTTCCATTCGTCGTTGAGTAACTCTCATTTGTTTCACTGTGCTCTCTTTCAATGTCCATGCCTCCGATCCGTAGGTCATGACAGGCTTTACACACATAGTCCACAGCTTACTTTTTAAGTCCATTCTTATCCCGGATTTAAAGATATGTTTGAACTTGTTGAAGGCTCTCCATCCCAGTACAGTTCTACGATTGACTTCTTTATCCTTCTCTTTATTTTCAACACATAATAGGCTTCCCAAATATATAAATTCACTAACCACATCAAACCTCATATTATCTATTTCTACGCTCTCTATTTTGTCGATATTCCAGCTCAGTACCTTGGTTTTTGACTCGTTTATCTCCAATCCCACATCTTTAGTCACGCTGCACACTTCCTGCAACATTTTTCTGGCTTGGTCATAATCCTTTGATATGATTACCACATCATCCACAAATTTCAGCATATTGAGCCACTCTCCGTCCACTTTGATTCCGAGACCCTCCCAGTTCAGCTTCCTTAGTGCGCCTTCTAATACTTTGATAAAGATCTTCCCGGAGGGCACGTCTCCCTGCCTTACACCTCGTTGCACCTCTACGCTTCTTTTTTCTCGCCCCACTGTTACTTCCATCTTTGCCCTACTATATGTATACTTAAAAAGCTCGATATATTGTTCTTCCAACCCGCTGTTATACATTGCTTTAATAATCTCATTTTGGTATACAGAGTCGAACGCCTTTTTAAAATCGACGAAGCTGAGCACCAAGGAGAAGTTGTAATCTCGGGCCCTTCTAATCAGTTGTTTTAATACGAAGATGTGGTCCACTGTTGCCATGTTTCTCCTGAAGCCTGTCTGTGAAACATCAATGTCTTCATCCAATCTTTGGCCTATTCTCCTTGTTATCACAGACATAAATACTTTTGACATAACAGGTAGAAGGCTTAGTGGTCGGTAATTATTTAAGTTTAAAATGTCGCCTTTCTTATGTAGTAATACTAACTGAGCTTGGAGCCAGGTACTCGGGACTTTGCCGTTCTCCACACATAAGTTAAATAAATTCTTTAATTGCTCGGCCATAATATTTCCGCCTGCTTTTAGTTCCTCTGTTATTATTCTATCTTTTCCTCCAGCTCTCCCGCGCTTCTGCTTTTTCACCCCCCACAATACTTCTTCTAACAATATTTTTGGTACAACATCTTTATTACAAGATATTTCTTGCATTTCATTTGTGTGTAGATCTCCTATCTCATGTTTCTTATACAGTTCACCATAAAACCTGGCTATTTCATCAGCAATCTCACCTTTCTCACTCACTAACGTACCTGCGCTATCCTTTATTCCAACAATGTTCTTTTTCCCTATTGCCTGACTCCTCCAATATTTCTTAATACTTCCACCAGTCTCGATTACACTCTCTATTTCCAAAACTTTCTTGTTTTCACTCCAATTCTTCAATTTGCTTCTTATCAACTTAGATAATTTGGTGTACTGGTCTTTCTCATTTTCATTATTCCTTAGTTTCCTTCTTTTTGCCATCATCTTTTTTATTTCCTCGGGCATTTTTATTTTAGAAGCTTTATCATTTTTCTGCCTACAATTCGATTGGTTCGTAGTTTGTAATATAGCACATCTCAATTTCTCTTCAAATGAATCCACATTTCTTTCTATATCTAAAGACTTAGCTTTTACGTTCACTTCTAATAGTTTCTCGTATTGTTCTGCTTCTAGGCTCTCTAATTTGACTTTGCTTTTAGTATGATCCCTGCACCACTTTTTTGATTTACCCTTGATGTTCAATCTAGCTATTACTGCTCTATGATCACTCCCGATGTCTATTCTTTCGTCGACCTCGACGTCTAAGATCAATTGCTTTCTATTTGATAGAATAAAATCAATCTCATTCTTCGTTTGTCCATCAGGGCTTCGCCAGGTCCATTTTTTACTTTCCGGCTTACAAAATAGCGTATTCATTACAAACAATTTATTTGATTCGGCAAACTGCAGTAGCTTTGTTCCTCTATCGTTCCTGGTCCCGTATCCATACTTTCCTAATGCTTCGTAGTCTCCATTTTTCCCTACTTTGGCATTAAAGTCACCGATGACAAGGGTGAACTTACAGTTGTCCTCATGTAGGGCGGTTTGAAGGAGGCCGTAGAATTCTTCGACGTCGCTTTCTTCAGCATCGGATGTCGGAGCATATACCTGGATAATTTGAAGCCTGCCTTGGTTATTTTTCAGTTTCCAAATTAGCTTGCATACTCTGTGTGAATACGATTTGTAGGATCTAATATTCTTTGAGCTCCTCTGGTTTATTAGGAATCCTGTCCCACCGTAATAGCTAGTTCCATTAAAATATATTTCTTTGTCATCACCTAGATCAACAAGTTGCTCGCTATCCCTTCTCACTTCACTCAGACCTATAACGTCCCAGTCGATATCCGAAACTTCTTCCAGTAGCTCTTTTAATTTATTGTTATCTCTTAACGTTCGACAGTTGTACGTATGTACGATGATTTCATTTTTTCCTGACTGATTACTGTGTTTTACTTTTTCTGTTTCTGCTTTATTTTTTAGTGATTGCTATAAACTGGTATTTTCCTTTTCTAAGTTATTCTTTACTGCATCTTCTGCAGTTTCCTTGCATGTTGAAGATTTATCTGGGTTTGCCAACTCGAAGTAATTAAAAATTTGATTGCTTTCAGACTTTCCGACGCTTACCTTTCTTTTGGGTTTGTTTTCTACTGCTTCCTTCTTGTTTCTAGCTTTATCAGGTGTTCGTTCGAGCGCTCATTTCTGCCTGTTATTTTTTAACTCTTCGGTATATTTGATTTCTTTGACCACTAATTTGTCGTATCTTAGCACAGCATATTTACCTTGTAATCTCGCTTCCTTAAGGTCTTTTAATAACTGAGTTCTTTTGACTCTTACACTCTTCGGGTAATCTTCATCTATATAAATATTTGTGCCCTTCATCAGTGATCTTTTTCGGAGTATTTCTATTTTCTTCTTTTCAGTTAGTAGCCGTAATTTCACTGGCCTATTAGGGTTTTCAAAATATCCTAACCTATTAACATAGTCGATCTCGATATGGCTAATACTTATTCCGAGATTTTGAGTTATAATACCGATAACTCTATTTTCTAGGTCTGTGTACGCTTCAGGTTTTTGCTCCGGAATACCGTGAAATATTAAATTTTTCCTACAAATTTCCTTCTCTATATTATTTAGCCGTTCATCGTGGATCTGTAAGGTTTTGTTTTGATTTACCTGATTTTGCTTTATTTCCACTAATTCCGCCTTTAGCTCTTCTCTGCTCGATACTATTTTCTGAGATAGTTCCTCGCTAAATTTAAATAAAAGAGCCTCCATTGTTGCTTTGTCCATAATTGCTATTTTAAATTAAGAATTGATATTATATAGCAAAAAGTATATAATATACGCTTGTTTTCTTCTTTCTTTAAAAAAAAGAAAAAATCTAATCAGCAATGTGTTTGTAAACAGAATTGTTTTTCAATCGCTCTATAAGAATCAAGGTCACTATGAAATCAATGCTTAAATGTGATTTGAATAATATAAAAGCGGAGAAAATGAATGTTCCAGGAGCGGGGACTGAACCGGGGCTACGGAGTGCAGAGATAATAACTAGACAAGTGTCTTTACCCACTGAGCTACGGATGATCCGCAAGATCACATTAAAACCTTTGAAATCAAAAGTTTTTTCTTGGTGGGAATAAAAAACACCAGGTTATGACAGCTTTTCCTTTTTGTTTTAAATAATAAATTAAATTCTGTACTTTAATCAATGAAGCAATTTTATTTCAATAGTTAAAGATACAACCTTGACGAATCCTTGAAAAAATAATGTTTGGGGTGCTGCACTTATCTTGAATTTTACAGCAAAACCAAGAAACATGTGTTCTCACTTATATGAAATATAAATAATAGTAACTGAAACTTAATTAGGTTGTCCCAATAGAAAATAACAATAACAAACGGTCAATAAAAACTAAATAACAGTAACTGCAACATAAATTTTAACTATAAAACAATAAAAACACGATAGAATTATAATAAACTAAGAGACTGATGTGATCACTGTGACACCATACACGCAA
>KZ654759.1:4752-22521 GCA_001010745.2 Gerris buenoi
TATATATATATGTATGTATAAAAATGTGTGTGTTATATAAAACACATAAAAAATGTGTGTGTTATCAAAGACCCTTTTTAATATTAAAATTGGTGTCGTTCAAAGAAATTTAAGAAAGGAAAAAATAGAGGGGAAAAATAAAATTACCATGTAAATTGGTTAGCAATGGTTCAAACATCTTTGTGTACATTTACTAACACTAGAACATATTTCTAGGTAAATTTACACACCTTTATTTACATTTTTTTTATAAATAATAAAAAAACGTGTATACGAAAATTTAACAAAATTTACTCAGTAAAGAATTGAATTAAATTTACATATATTTTCATGTGTTACTTTACATATCCGTTTATATCGTCATGAATGTGGACAAGTCCAACTTAATCGTACGTTTAGCGTGTAGTGTGGATCCTTAAGGGTGGTACAAAAACTCTCATTTATGTGGCAACGTTTTGGCTCGACAAGCTATTTTTAAGTCTAGAAATAAAGTTTCATATAGAAGAGCGTTATAGTATATCGCTTTAAGAAGTTTACTGGACTAGTTTTCAGAAAGTATCTATAATAAGATTTAGTAAGGATTTTTATAGTTTTAAATATTAACAGTGTCAGATATACGTGGAACATACATCGTTCCTTCGTCTAAACAGTTTTCATAAAATTAACATCTCACTCGCGGATTATTTATTATATTAATAAAATAAATAAGAAAACAAACGCCGTCAAACCCCACTTAGAGCGGGGAGTAATTGAACAATTATCAATTATTGGTGCATTAATTTAATTAAAGTCTCTTCTTTCAACCCAGCGGTTGCACCAGTAAATATTTAATAACTCTAATTCTAGAACATATTGATAAAATAAATAAAAAATACTCGATTTAAAGAGCATAAAGCCTCGTCAATACTGCCGAACCAAACCTAGGAAACGACCCGAGCATTAGCAGCTATCAAGCGTTGAAAATGTCAATTTTGTAATTTAAACAGGCCGCCATTTTGAAACGGCGAAAGATAAAAAGCTCTGGTTTGCGGAAAATGTTTTCTTTTTTCAAGGCCTTTCCAAATATGTATCACAGTATAGGGGCTCCTATTTGAATTTTTAAAGTTGAATCCAATATGGCGGCAACCGAAATGGCGGGAAAATGGGTACCCAAAAAAGGTAGTTTTTTATGCATGATGAACATAGGAACAAACCGCAGTTTGATATCTCAAATATTAACGGAGAAATTAAGCCGTTTCCGAACTTTTGGATCAACCTGTATATAAGGACTTATTATATTATCTCCATCCACCTCTAACAACCTCCAGCCCCCAACCATCTCTAACCACCTCCATCCACCTCCAAACACAACCAACCATCTCTATCCACCTCTAACAACCTCCAGCCTCCAACCATCTCTAACCACCTCCATCCACCTCCAAACACAACCAACCATCTCTATCCACCTCTAACAACCTCCAGCCTCCAACCATCTCTAACCACCTCCATCCACCAAACACAACCAACCATCTCTATCCACCTCTAACCTCCTCTAACCACCTCAATCCACAACCAACCATCTCTATCCACCTCTAACCCTCTCTATCCACCTCCAAACACAACCAATCATCTCTATCCACCTCTAACCACCTCCAAACACAACCAACCATCTCTATCCACCTTTAACCCCCTCTAACCACCTCAAACACAACCAACCATCTCCAACCATCTCTAACCACCTCCAAACACAACCAACCATCTCTATCCACCTCTAACCCCCTCTAACCACCTTCAACAATCTCTAACCATTTTCAACTTAACTATAGTTCTCTTGCCTAAAAAAAACTTATGTTATAAGATTTTAAATGGTTGTTTAAAAAACAACCATTTTTTTAAACTTTGTAACGTATAAACTTAAAGAAACATCTTTTTATTTATTACTTATATCTTTATCTTTACTGCTTATATCTTTATTTAAGATTTATCTTATCCTTCTTTTCATACTTACATACTTTGGTTACATAAAACATACATCTATCTAATCATTTAAATAACCATAAAAATAGCAGAAAGAAGAAAGTTGTACCGAGGAGAAGGAATTACCTTCTTCTTATTAATATAGTAAGTATTTATTAGTAATTATTGAATATTTGTTGCTATTCATCCATGTAAAATACATGAGCGGAGTTAGCCACTTCGGTATGTGATATTTATATTGATTTTTATTGATGTTTAATTGATATATTGCACATAATTAATATAATTTGAAAGTCGTTCTTATCAGATGCAGTTTGCTTCTTGATTAGTAATCACTGACTACTAATCAGTCATTAAGTTAAAGATCAAATGCTAAATTACACGTTTATGCAAGATAGTGTCCCGTCCCATCGCTCCTTGCAAACAATTCAATACTTGAAAGAGAATTGCCCACACTAAAGGCAACATTGCGCTTAACGCTTAACATATCTTTCAAGTTTGTTATTACACTGAGTGACCTCCCACTTACCTACAAAGAACCCCCCCCCCCCTACCCTCTCAACAACATATGGTAATTTATTCTATCAAACCTAAATTACCAGACAAGATTACTACCCAGACAACGACTTTTTTTTTAAGACCCTATTTCAAACCGTTATTGCATGGCTTTCACCCAATGCTTTTTTTAAAGTTATTGATATGACAATTAAAGTAGAATAATGTAGTTTTCAGACCCCGCAAACCCCATATCTCTATCTACTTCAGAAGCTGAGCTATAATATGTTCAGAAAGTGCGGTTTTTTTTGGCCCACCTTTTAGTATTGTTCCACCTGGAACAAAAGTCTAAACTTTAACTGCAATCTGGGTTGGATTCTCACATAGATGAGACATGTGCCACATTAATGAACATATAAATAAATGTGTAAAGTGACTGGTACCTCCTTTCTGTAGTAAGCTTTATGTTATCCCTAAAACCAAAGTCACCCGGAGAAGTTTATAAATTTATAAATTTTTAATACTTCGTTTAAGTTCACAAAGTGTAACTTCATCCTGGCAATTTAATTCGGTTGTATTAATAATGCATTTTACAAACTAACTTGGAATTTGAGATATTCAGAACACTTTTCAATAAGTTTTTAGCAAAATTAAAGTTCTTAAAACTCAGTAAACTTTGCTCAAGACTTTGAAGAATTTTTTTTTTTAATAGAAATCAAAAATGAAATCGAACCTCTGTAACTAAGAAATTATTATTATTTATTTTTTTAACGATAAGAAACTTTTTATTTATTCATAAGTATATTTATTTTTCTGACTTTTTATTTCTTTGAAATTTAATATTTCATTTCGTTCGTTGACTTTAAAAAGATATATTGAAATAAATTTTTAATTTTTTCAAATTCTGTACCTTTTTTTGTAATTGAATAAAAATCTCGAGAATTATTTATAAAAGCTAAAAATGTCAAATTAAAATAACAGCAAAATGTTTGTTGAAGGACCAGGGTTAACTAGACTGTTGTTGGCACTCTGAATGCATTTTGTTAGGGTTTCGAGATCGTCCTAGAAACCCTTATGCTTTTGGTAGTTCGTCCGTCCGTCCGTCCGTCGCATCTTGGAGTATATCTCCCGACCTACTGAAGCTATAGACTTGAAATTTGGTATATAAGTTAACTTATTTGCCCAAAAACAGAAAACCTATTGCGAACTTAAACACTCCAAATTTCTGCGATCTGCGATCAATTGCGAATAGATCGCAATATTTTATATTTTTTTGTAATTTTCAAGTTGGGTATCATTTCAAAGGTATTGAAATGTAGATTACAAATATGTATTGCGTTTCCAAAATGGCAGCCATTTTACCCCCCAAAAATTAAAACAAACCCAAAATGTACCCCCCCCCCACTACCCCATAAGGATAGGTCCTAAAATAAGGCAAAAATACATAAATATACATTGACGGATTTTTTTTCATAATAATAAAAACAGAAAATAGTTATTATGCGAGGACAGACTATGAAAACTTACTGCCGAGGAAGTTAGTTTACCTAATTGGCTGCCGAGGTAGCCAATGAACACACGAGGCAGAAATGTTTCCTTTGCTGCCTTGTTTCATACAGTATTTTATCTACGGGTGGCAGAAAAATGAAACTGCTATACTACAATCCTTATTAATATTACATAGTTAATAACTATTTTGAATTAATAAAAGAGTAATATTTTAACTAAAATTAAATGTTAATTTAAAAAAATCGAATATGAATTTTTAAAATAATAATAAAAAGTGAACAACAAACTGAATCTATAACAACAATAATGAAACAAAAAAAATAAACAAAAGACGCATTTATAATGAACAAACCTTTGGATAAATAATGCATAAAACAATATAATCTATACCTTTAATGTTTTTAAATAACAAATTAATAAAACTATTGAATCTTCTTACCTCCTTGCTACTAATTTAAATTATTATTTTTTGGAGTCGTTTGATCATTTAGGGTAAATAATTGAGTTGCATTTCAAATACTATATATCTGCTACATATCGAATTATCGTGGTCGGCTTAAAATGAAAATGGAAAAATTATTATCATAATGTTTAAAAACGAAAAAATGTGTCACCTTGACAGGTTCGTTAAGTTCGTTACATAAATTAAAACAGATAAAATTTTAATAAGAAAAGTGAGAAATCATGTGTCATTAAGATGACAGCTTCTATAAATCCCTAAATGCATGTGCAAATAATCAAACATACGACTTTAAATTCATCCGAATATACAAAAATTAATTTCATATTAGTCAAGATCTATCATAGGGTAATAAAACTGATACTGAGTAAATACTACCTCTAACCACCTCCAACCACTTCCTACCCCTCCAACCACCTCTAACCACCTCTAAACACCTCCAACCACCTCCAACCATCTCTAACCACCTGTAACAATCTCTAACCACCTCCAACCATCTCTAACCACCTCCAACCACTTCCTACCCCTCCAACCACCTCTAACCACCTCCAACCACCTCTAACCACCTCCAACCATCTCTAACCACCTGTAACAATCTTTAACCATCTCTAACCACATCCTACCATCACTAACCACCTCCAACCATCTTTAACCGCCTCTAACCACCTCCAACCACCTCTAACCACCTCTAACCACCTCCAACCACCTCTAACCACCTCCAACCACCTCTAACCACCTCTAACCACCTCTAACCACCTCCAACCACCTCTAACCACCTCCAACCACCTCCAACCACCTCTAACCACCTGTAACAATCTTTAACCATCTCTAACCACATCCTACCATCACTAACAACCTCCAAACATCTCTAACCACCTCTTACCACCTCCAACCACCTAACCATCTCTTACCACGTCTAACCACCTTTAACCACTTCTAAAAACCTCTAACCACATCTAACTACCTCTAAACATATTATTTATATATTATCATAAGTCCATAATAATTATAAGCTGATAAACCTATTGATAAAATATCTACTAATTCTGACTTGGATTAGAATAGATGATAAAGCTAGTGGTATAAAGATGATCTGGTGATAAGATATGAAATGTGGCCTTCGTAGTGACAAAGCTAGTGATAGCTCAAATACTGCTCCCGAATTCTCATTAGTTAGTCCTGTTACTTAATAATAAAACTCCACCTTTCATCTCAAATTAATGTTTGAAAGAAATTTAATTAGGAAGAAACGTAATACTCAAATATATATACATGTTACAGACAATGAATTAGAATTAATTAAGGTGAACAGGTTTAGTTACTTTACTTCCTTTTGGTCCATGTTTGTAAAGTACAGAATAGCTTCAGGGTTTAGACTTCCTTTATTTTATCTCTACTGTAATTTTTTTTTTTTAAAAAGCTATGATAAGGGAACAAGAAAATCTTACAAGAATCTTTACAAGAAATTTGTTACTTTATAAATAATAATAATTATTATTATCTTTTAGATAATTGTAAGACTTGTTATATAAGATAAGAACAAAGAATACCTTTTTTCATTGTGGAGGATCAAGAAATCCTGCTCAAAGGACCAATTACTCAATCCTACCTCTTCTAAAATATTCAATATCAACCTTATTGTTTAAACCTAACATTGCAAGGTAATACAAAGAATCTTTCATTAAATCCAAGCTTTTCAAGCCAACCATTTATTTGTTTACAAACAATAATTAGTATTGTTTACATTTTAGGAACTTGGATAAAGTTTAAGACTTATGTCATAGGAAGTTTTACCAGGTATTTATTTTTATAATCAATATTATTATTATTATTTTACGTTTTATTTATTTATTTTATTTTTTTTTAATTCCATGTTACTTTGTTACAATATTAATATTTATAACCAAAAAAACTTTTAATATTTACAAAACAATTTATTCACCATTGAATTTATGTCACCAAATTAAGGTATAAAACATATTTTTTGATTTGTAATGTTATAGCCTGAAGAAGCCTTGAGTTAAGGCGAAATATAGCTGTTTTTTGCTAAAGAAAAGGAGGAAGAAACTCTCTCTCTTTTTTTATTTAACCCTTAAAAAAGACCAAAAGAAAATATATTTTCATATATAGTTTTCATACAAACAGATAAAGTTTAAGTTTAGTTAGATTCTCTTCATGTACAAAGTTCAGACAGAGTAAAGCAAGAAATTTGAAGAGGTAATTCGAAACCTAATTTTAAACAAAAAAAAAATATTAAGATTATTTAAACCAAAATGATTTTGGTTCAACCAAAATTACAATTGTATCTTGTATATCTAAAATACAGATTTAAGTACCAAAGATCTTTAGAATGTTGTTGAGAACTCGAAGTGCTAACATTTCTCTGGAAAATGTGCCTCAAAGTTTGGGGACAGCAGATCTTACTTAAAAACGGCCGAACAATCCAAACTTTTTGTTTATTGCTATTAACATTATCAATGTGTTTTGTTTAGTTACTGAATTTCTTTCTTTTGATATGATTATTTGCTACAATAGTTTTGTAATCATTAAAATTTTCAATAATTTTATCTTATAAATTTGTCTTTAGTAAATATATTATTATGTTGCGTTTACAATTTGTGTTACTGAGAGACACCTAGGGATGTGCCACGCAAGCGTGACACATAGGAACTGTTCCAACACCAGACAAACGTCACAAAGATGTTGGCTCGGCAAAACGCCATGTCCTGCATCGTTTCNTGTCTCTCAGTAACACAAATTGTAAACCATATTGCAGTGAGCAAAATCACGGTATTACATTGCAGATATATTATGTTGCGGTTTTAGTACCAGCGTGGTCGTGTGGGTCAAACCACGTCTGCTCGGCCATCACTGAATCATGAGTGGAACGAGATGGGGTTCGATTCCTCGCCGTGATCTCTGATTTATATGGCTCACCGCCGAAGCGAGTGTGATGTGATCAATAGACATCTCGCTTCGGCGGTACATTGTACATATATGTATGATGTGTTAGGTTGCTGAAACTCTCTACCGCGGGGCGTAAAAAGGGCCTTAGTGATGGCCTAATTGCAAGGTTCGAACAAGTGGTTCGTCCTACCCTTTCTAGTAGGAAGTACTAGACTACTACTACTAGAGGTCGACCAAGAAGTCATGAACACGGTAGAAACTGAAAGCTTAGGTTCGTTTAAAGTCGGAACTTCCGAGTATTGCCGAAGTCAGTATAGTCGGGTGCTATTCTAGTTTGTATGAAGTTATGTCAAATTTCACAAATAACAACAGGAAGGTTTCCAATCTGTTAGGTTTCCTGTTTTGTTTGTTTTATACAGTACGAGTTATAGTCAAAACTAAACGATTTTCGTACGATCCACAAATCTATGGGATGATGCAAATACAAAGGATGCTACAAATAACGGGGTAGGAAATCAAAAGTAACAAATCAAACTCAGAAATAAAGAGGATTAATCAATAAATAATAATATAAAGATATCGTATAGTAGGAGTGATTTCTTATCAGGTACAGTGTTGCCTGTAGCAAAAAATATAGAAGTTAAAAAAATAAAATGATTAATAACTAAAGAACAACACTGTGTTTTTTGACAGTGGTCTATTTTATTAAAAACTGAGTGTACATGACGACACTAGCGCACTCCTCAGATTTCCATGACTTCTTGGTCGACCTCTAGTACGTGACTAATGTGAGTGTATTCGTATGCTTTATTACTCACCATGCTACCTCTACCCCTTCATTTTATACTTCTTTGTGTAATCTGAAAAATTAGTTCACTTTTCTCTCACTATTCACTTTCACACTATTCGGTCTATCCAAAGTTTAAACTGCTATTTTTATTTTTATATTCATTTATACTCCCTCGTCCAAGGTCTTTGTTTTCATTGAAGAAACGGTTAGATTATTTAACTTTTCTTTCACTGCCCGTTTCTAGCACCACCTGTGGTCTCCAGTGTTTGAGCCACTTTTATATTCTCTATAATCCATCAACCACTTCTTTATAAAAGCTCTTTTAACACACTCAACCATCTTCATCAAAAACATAGCTGTTAGCTTGATCCTCCGTGCTGGATTTTCTTAATTTGGTCCTTTGGGCCGGATTATTTTAATTTGATCCTTCGGGCCGGATCATCATAACCTGGTCAAATAATTGTCAAAGCACAAATATTTTCTTGACACGTTTAAATATTAGATAACTAGATAGATTGCATTACCTGTTGCTGATTTTGTCTTTGGGTTGTAAGACGTGCTTCTACGCACTGGCGTGTCTCAAGAAAGGCTTGTCGTTTAGCCAGCTCTCCAGGACAGTGGGTAAGGACACCAGCGGCGTTCGCACACAGTACGAGTACAACGTTACCCAGTGTCTGAAAAATAAAAAAAATGAATAAATTAATGATCTATATAATCTATATAATTAGAAATTTTACTTTTTATAAAGAAATCACCGCGAAAATACAGTTCAATAAACATGTTTTACAATAGATATGTTCAGATGTTCAGGTGCTACATAATGTAATTAGTGTACTGAAATGTACGCTACATACTAATGTACGGCACAACCATAATAGTAAATGTAGTGTTTAGATGCTGTTACTTGATATTGTTATGTATTGAAGTGTTCATTGCAACTCAATCATTCAATGCTCTATCTTAATTATTCCATTTATCATTTGATGAATCTTTAGCTTGATTTAGTTTGACAAAATGATTGGGAGATTCATTTGAGGTTATTTTATGAAAATGATTTTGAGACTTATATCATGAAATTGATTAATGTAAAATGATTTTTCAACTATAAGAGGGGGGGGGGGGGTAATTTTCCAAATGGAAATTAACTGAAATAAAATCAATATTTACACGAAGGAAACAAAACCCGGAGGATGAAATATCGTGCAAATATTCCGTTCATTCGGAATGTTATACGCTTTATTAAACTCAGTATTGGAATAATTACGAATTTTGAATTCTATTTACATTGAAACAGTGTTTACACCCCACCCCCCTCTCTCCTACCGTTTGATCTGAATTTGATTTCCAATGTCCACACCAATATTTCGCTCTGCTTGTGCTTTTGTGTACTATTCTTTTCTTGTTGTGATTGGCTCTATTCTTCTGTATTTATGTGCAGATGGACATGTTTGCTTCTCTAGCGGCCACTCTTCCTTTACGGACTGTCCGCCAGAGAAGCAAATATGTCTGGTACTCGAAATCTGTAACTTTTATTTTATTTTAGCGAGCAAAAATATACAGACATCTCCTGCGATCATTTTCATTCAAAAACACCTCTATAGAGACCATACCTCTTTGAAGGCCAAAATAATATATAAATACCTCCTAAAAGGTCATTCTTATTTGGAAGCAAAATTTATTTTATATATATTTTTTTTAACTTATGTATGGACAAAGTATACATTATAGTTGTATACATTGCACAGTGATGTATTGCTTATCCTGTTACATTGGTATTACAGCTATATCTCTCAATGAACTACTGCAGCCAATAGTAGCAATTAAGTTTTAGGTTTTTGTACAAAGTAACAAAAAGAAACCTTATATAACGGCTTTGTCTGTCTGTCTATCTGTCTGTCCGTTAGCTTGTTTCAATTCATAAACTACTATAGCTAGAAACATGAAATTTGGCAAACAAGTGCATCTCGGCATTTGAGATAAGTGGACAAATTTTGGTATTTTTACACTTAATATTTTTAAGATGGCGGCACGGCCAATATGGTGGGAGACTGAGAAAAACATTTTAGTTACCATGGCATGTTATATATTATATATCAATTTAAAGGTCTTGAAGTGTAGAAAAAGAATTTGCAATTATTATAATAACACACGTAATATTTTCAAGATGGCGGGTGACTAAAAAAAAAATTTAGTTACCATAGCATGTTATACATCGATTTAAAGGTCTAGAAGTGTAGAAAAAGAATGTGCAACTATTATAATAACACACGTAATATTTTCAAGATGGCGGCCAATATTGCGGGTGACTAAAAAAAATTTTAGTGACCATAGCATGTTATACATCAATTTAAAGGTCTAGAAGTGTAGAAAAAGAATGTGCAACTATTGAAATAACACACGTAATATTTTTAAGATGGCGGCCAATATGGCGGACGACTAAACAAAGTTTCTAGTTACCATGGCATGATATACATCAATTATTGTAAGGTCATGAAGTGTAGAAAAGGAATATGCAACTATTACACTTAATAATTTTAACTTAATCGTACACAAACCGGCGATTATTGCCTCTCGTGAAGCGCACCTTACTTGTTATATTTATGATACTACTAAAAAGACTATTTAATACCTACTATAGCTTTGATCCTAGGTTATTATTTTTTTTAAAAAAAATATATTCTGTAGCTGCTGTGAGTTTAGGAAAATTTCTGTAACATCCAATGCATTGAATTTTTTTAAATCTCGATATTAGTTAGGTATAATAATAAAATAGTTTTTGAGTTAATATGACTGATCACTTCTTTAAACCATCAATGATTTGTGGTTTAGCTGAAGCAGGGAAAAATAGCTTACTGCTATTTTTCTGCTCCTCAAATCCAATGATCCATATTTTATTGTACACATTAAAAAATCAATTTTGTTCCACTTGACTTAGTGCATAGATATATTTAATTCATTAACTAAGGAAAAATATTTCCAAAATAACTAGATTGGGATAACCAAATATTAGTATCAAAATAAATTTTCAGTTGAGATTTAGCGTCCTTAGGGCTGGACAACTGGACAAACCATCTTGAAATTGTAATCTTACCTAGTGCCTTCCTTATTTACATTTGAAAGCTCAAATTTTATGCAGACACTTTACTGATCATTTCAAAGAGTTGTCTGTTTTAACTTTTTTATATAATCTACATATATGTATACTATTCATATTCTACGACATATACTAATGAGAAAGTATTGTGATGGCGCAAAAGTTTGATTTTGATGGATTTACACGTTTTGAGATCCCTGGAGTCCAAAAAATTGTTTTTTAATAATGGTCTGTCTATGCTGACACTTGAAGCCTAAAATATTGGGCCGATTTTGACGAAATTTGGATGTGTAGAAAATGTTAACTCCAAATTTGGGGGAGGTACCCCCAAAAACTCAGAAGAAACTAGGGAAAAAATGTTTATCGAAAACCGCTCCGACGCTTTTAATTTAAAAAATTCTAAANTTTTTAGCTTGCTAATAAAAGTTTTTATTAGCTTGCTTTCTTGTTTGTTTGTTTGTTTGTCCAGTACAAATCTTGCATTCGAATTTTAACTAATTTCCCGAGTAGCTAGCTTTGAACTTTGAAACTTTTAGAACAGAACGATGACAATGTATTATTTTAAGACTTTTAGCCATCTTTCAACAAAATTTAATTTGTTTTCAGCAAATTTTGCTGTATGGAAAGTTAATTCGGACATATCCCATATTTAAAATCTTCATTTTGACGGGTTTTGAATTTGTGAGTTTTTATAGAGATAACCATGGAATTACAGCGAAAAAGAAAAAAAAATTAAACAAAAAAATAACAACGAGTGACAACCAGGTTGTGTCCTAAGAATCGTTTAATTTTTCTGCATCTGTACTTCTTTACTTGAACTCATTTTTCATCTCTAACCGTCCCCTACAGAGGGCATATCGATGGCACGGTTTAGATTCGGTGTTGGCGAGGTACATTGNTATATATGTATATTTAGAGAGAGAGAGCGAAATAGATATTAATACAAAATAAATACAAAATGTATTCACTACGATGTATATTTCTGAGATAAAAATATAATGTAATATAGAATTCTTAAAGAGGTGCATTTACATTATTTGCGGTATAAATCATATTGTGTAATGCTTTCTAACCTACATATATATGTTATGTAATATGACATAATATATCATGTTATTCAAGAGGAACTATGATGTATACCGTCTTGGTGTACTTAGGAATAAATATGTATGTAAAGTACTTTAAGGGCTGCTCTCAAATTATATAATATTATGTCTGGGCAGAAGTACAATGTAAAAACTCTAGTAAGTATATAATATATTATAGATGGATTTGAAAAGTGACTGATAACTCAATCTTGAAATAACCTAATGCCGTTTTAACCTGAACCAATGTTCGAACGGTAACAATATTAGTTCCCAAGGACCAAGATAATTTTGCTTACGAGTCCGAGATTACCGAAGATAACGGAAGCAATGTGATTGTTCTGAAGAACGAAAATATTTTATGTCTCCGATTAAAAAAATGTAAAGTTAATTTTTACTTTTTGGTAGTATTTATACTACGGAACATTTAAATTTTAATTTAAATCAAATTATAATTATTATTAACTACGGGAAACAAAATTACAAAAAAAATTAAAATATTGCGAATTAGCAATTGATCGCTGATGGCAGAAATTTTGAGTTGTGAAGTCAGCAATATTTCTAGGATGACTTCGAAACCCTAAAATGAAAATGTCTATCTGAACAGACGCGCAGAGCCTAAACCAATGAATAGATTTCTATGAAATTTGGTCAGTATGTTCACAAAAAAATCCTACCCGAGTTTTTTTAGACAACAAAAAGCTTAATTAATAAACGCTTAGATTTTAAAAAAAAAAATAATAAAATGAAAAATAAAAAACACAGCAAGAAATAATTAATTATATGAGAAATTTTCAGTACTAATTGAATCCGGAAGATTCTTTACATTCTAATCATGTACTGTAAACAGAAACGGAAAGTCAATATTGTTTTTTTNCTTGTATTTCTCAATAGCGTCCCGTGTTTTATTTTTTATTTTTTTATTTCAAGTTAGTAAGAAGATTTGTTATCTAGAACAATATAAGCCGGGAATAACTTCAACAAGACAAACGTAATTATTGAACAATTATTATTAGTCGGCTCAAAACTAACTTGGCATGAGAATAAAAACATTAAATATCAAGATCCTCCTTATTTTTTCAAGGGCTTTTATTGTTTTCAACATTTAAAATATGAACAACTGTAAAAATGTATGTAGGAGTAATCAGCTTTGCAGATATTATATTAATATTCTAATTTTACACAATATCGTTGATTTAAAAAAACCAAGTTTTTCTTCATTCTAGAAACCGTTAACATCGACCATTGTGCTCTCATTCAATGTGCATGTAATGTATAAGCAATGAATACGATTTTATTTATAGCAGGTTAAAATATAATTCATGTATAATTTAACTGAGAGCATCTTTCTATGGTCTGAAAGGTACTTATTTGCTTTCTTTATAGAGAAATTTGCTATGTTTCAACCTCTCTTTGGCTCATTATCAAGCTAAAAACAAATTACATTTCATATTAATTAAAACATAATGATTCAACAAATATCAGTGAAATTGATATCAAACTAGCTTGTTGTTTTTTATACATTTATTTTTATAAAATTGTTAATAACTTTGGTTCTTCTCAATATTGCTTCCGAGCTTACCGAAGGTAATGGAAGCTATGAGATCGTTCTGAAGAACGAAAAACTTTTAGGTCTCCGATTTCAAAAAATTCCAAGACAGAAATCCGTTTCAGACGTCAGGGAACATTTTTGGTTCCGTGTCTGTCTGTCGATATGTCGATCTGTTCGTCTGTCTGTCACTTGAGTATTGCGGACCAACGTATCCAAAAAAATTCACGTCCGATTTTAATCTAACTTGAATGGTTGCAAATGGGCCATTGTAGTTATAAGTTTCACTTTTCGTGTCCATTTGTTTCTCTTTCACAAGCGCACAAATAATATTCATTAATTTGCACCTTTTTCTTTTTAGCTTGCTAATAAAAGTTTTTATTAGCTTGCTTTCTTGTTTGTTTGTTTGTCCAGTACTAAATCTTGCATTCGAATTTTAACTAATTTCCCGAGTAGCTAGCTTTGAACTTTGAAACTTTTAGAACAGTTCAGGACACGAAGACAATGTATTATTTTAAGACTTTTAGCCATCTTTCAGCAAAATATAATTTGTTTTCAGCAAATTTTGCTGTATGGAAAGTTAATTCGGACATATCCCATATTTAAAATCTTCATTTTGACGGGTTTTGAATTTGTGATTTTTTTATAGAGATAACCATGGAATGACAGCGAAAAAGAAAAAAAAATTAAACAAAAAAATAACAACGAGTGACAACCAGGTTGTGTCCTAGAAATCGGTTTAATTTTTCTGCATCTGTACTTCTTTACTTGAACTCATTTTTCATCTCTAACCGTCCCCTACAGAGGGCATATCGATGGCACGGTTTAGATTCGGTGTTGGCGAGG
Organism: Gerris buenoi; assembly: GCA_001010745.2. Taxonomy (NCBI): domain Eukaryota; kingdom Metazoa; phylum Arthropoda; class Insecta; order Hemiptera; family Gerridae; genus Gerris; species Gerris buenoi. The sequence goes on from KZ654759.1 coordinate 19,444, forward strand.
TTTATCAGCTCTCTAGATGGTTGTTATTTATGTGAAGTAAATAAATTCGGCAATATTTGTTTTCACTAACATTATATACAAAAATTACAATTATATTATCATCATTACATATGATTCAACAGAAAAATTAAAAACGTAGTACATATATAGTTCTTTTTATCTTGTAATTACTAGGCATCGCGTGGCTCTATCATTGAAGCGAGCGTATAGTAGTAAATACGTATTAAATATTGAAAAAATAGATAATCATGAATCATAATGAGTGATAGATAACGCGTATAGTAGTAGTACAGCGGCTGGTAGTAAGGGAACCACCCTGCATTCTTACTATTCCTCTAACCACACACCTCCTTTTCAATTATTATATAATGTATCACTTCATAACTCAAGTACTACTGCTTGTATCAAGTTGAAATTTTACATGCCGGTTTCAATTGTTATATGAAATTTTATTAAAATCGTTTTGTTAGAACGTAAGATATTGGTAAAAAGGTTGTTTTCTCTATTTTAAACGTTTAGGTTCTTTTTAGTAGTTTTAGCGATCTTTATTAATTCATAGCGGTGTCGTTGTTGGTTTTACTTAAAAATGTTATTTGAAAAAAATGTTCGTCTCANACATGCAACCATAGAAAGGACAATTTAGCCCCTGAAACGGGCATGACGCACCTGGTCCAGTAGCGGCGGTATGGTTTTGGGGGCAACCTGATAACTTTTAGAGTGGGCCCCTCTATCCACATTCCAGTGGTCCCTCTCTTTCCATTCCAGGGGCTCCTCTATTTCCATTCAAGAGGCCCCTATATTTCAAATCTAGGGGCCCCCAGTCTGCCGCGGGGTCTGCGGGACCCTTATCGCCGCTACTGTACCGTGTACATATAGCGATTTACTGCAATATTATAAATATTATTATTCTAGTTTGACTTATTTTATTGTTTTGTAATTAAAAAAACTAATAACTCCTGATAATTTAGTTTTAATTAAAATTTAGTTTAATTAAGTTTTATTATTAAAAGAAGAGGCTGTTGTCAANTTCTGTAAGTAAAAAAACTAATAACTCCTGATAATTTAGTTTTAATTAAAATTTAGTTTAATTAAGTTTTATTATTAAAAGAAGAGGCTGTTGTCAAAATATATTGGTTAAAAAGAAGGGTTCATGGGGCAAAAAGAATAAAAGAAGGGGGGAAAAAACAAAAATAGAGGCGAGTTGTATGATAAATCAGATGTTAAATGTTGTTTGTATGTTTAATCAGATGAGCCATTACCTTCAGTACTTACGAGACAGCCGCTAGGGAAGCGCTAGTGTCGCCCACGCACGGAGCCTATAAATACTACCAAAAAGTAAAAATTAATTTCTAATTGATTGTACTAGGTACAGGAAGGTAGGTAGGTGTACTAATTGGGTACTTTATAATTATAAGCGTTATTTCTCGATCTAGTTCTATGTCATTAATGTTGACTTCTAAGATTTGTGGAAAAATGAAAGCTTAAATTCGGGACAAGCTATCAATAACGTCAGATGAAATCATTCTCCAGTGTAGCTTAGTTAGTAGAGTGCTAGACTGGTAATTTAGAGGCTCGTGGTTCAAATCCCGGCGCTGGAGCATGTTTTTCTCTGATTGTTTCCCGCAGTTAATAATAATTATAATTTGATTTAAATTNCCATTCGTGTAAACATCTTGATTTGTTTGCTCACTCGAGTTGTTTAGCGAAACTAAACTCGAACTCTCCATTGAAGATGTTTAAAATTTAGACAACATTTTTAACGCCATGATAAAAATGGTTTAGTTAATATTTAGCTTTAATACTTGACTACAGAAATAAAGTTAAGAATAATAATCATATTAAATTTGATTGCATTCTGGCAGTGACACCTGACATACTAGTATGTACTAAAATGGCTCAAACCCTATACTCGGAAAGATCGAGGAATTAATCTGCGTTTGACATTTTATCTTCCTAGATAGTTTCTAAACTTCCACGTTCAATCTCTATTTCTACGGTAAAATCCTAAACTGAAAAATACCTTGCTATTTTGCTTCCGCCAGTATACCGAAGGTAACGGAAGCCATGTGATCTTTCTAAAGAAGGATAACTTATTATGCCTTCGATTTAAACAATTTAAAGACAAAAATCCATTTCAGGCAGCAGGGAACATTTTGGTTCCGTGTCTGTCTGTCGATATGTCGATTTGTTCGTCTGTCTGTCACTTAAGTATTGCGGACCAACATATCCAAAAAAATTCACGTCCGATTTTAATCAAATTTGGATGGTCACAAATGGGCCATTGTAGTTATAGTATAAGTGCTACTTTCCGTGTCCCCCTGTTTCTTCCACATGCACACAAATATTCATTTATTTACACCTTTTTCTTCAAAACTACTCGTTTGATTTTTAGCTTGCTAATAAAAGTTTTTATTAGCTTGCTTTCTTGTTTGTTTGTTTGTCCAGTACTAAATCTTGCATTCGAATTTTAACTAATTTCCCGAGTAGCTAGCTTTGAACTNCTCTTAAAGAGCTTTTCAACGATATGCATCATGAAGAGTATTCATTACTTTGACCCCGTATTCATTACTTGTACCTCGTACCCCTGTACCAAAAATTATTAAAATTCATGTAGACTGTTATTTTCCCCTGGCTTTGAAGGAGGTGTTCTTTTTAGGTAAGTGATAGGAGTCCCTTAGTGTTATATATAACAAACATTGAAGATGGGTTAAGCACAATGTTGCCTGAAGTCTGGGCAATTCTCTTACAAGTATTGAATTGTTTGTAAGGAGCGATGGGACGGGGTAACATCTTGCATAAACGTGCAATGTAGCAATTAATCTTAAATTTCAGACAAAATTGTACTTAACCCATCTTGAATGTTTGCTATAACACTGAGGGACTTCTACCACTTACCTACAATGGACCCATCCCCCCCCCCTTCCACCATATAGTAATTTATTGTATCAAAACAATAATACCAGACAAGATCACTACCCGCACAACGAATTTTTCTAAGACCCTATTTCAAACCATCATTTCAAAACTTTCACCTAATCGTTTTTAAAGTTATAGATATGAAATTAAAAGTAGAAGAAT
>KZ654761.1:0-11310 GCA_001010745.2 Gerris buenoi
GATATCAGGGAAAAGTTTAATATGGGAGCCTACTCATCTGCACAAAAACAGAAGGGAAGTAGCTCAAAGTCTTTCGGTTTAAAATGCTCAGTACCCGAGCCTATCAACTATCACAGGAATATACATGTTGACATTGGCTTCTACATTTCTGATGTTAAAGAAAACCAACATCAGAAAATGATGTTGATAATTTTCAACAGTTAAAACTGAATTGAAATGAGGATGTGGCAAGTAGGCAGCTAGATGTTAGTAATCTCCTTGGCCTTGAGATGTTTGAATGAACCGCAAATATTGGATTAAACATTGGCCTTGCAATTAGGCCAATGTGTGGTCACGGCTTTAGAAAGGTTAATACATGACGAACAGCCCATGGAAGGCTTAGGTCTGTCATGGGTCTTATATAGCTATAGGTCATAGGTATATTTGGATGACACTGGGTTAGTGAGAGGTCCAGATTTCAGCCATAATTTGTGTCTATTTCCATCCTTAAACATAACATGAAGAAACGTTTTAATTCCATTTTTAATGTATAGAAAAATGCTTTCCTCTTTCAATATTACAGTTAAAATAGGTTATTTTAAGTACTATTCTGTTTTATCAAACCTTCTCTAAATAACAAACGAAATTTAACCTCTTTATTACTCGTTTCATAAAATAATTATTTAATGTGTGTGTTGATTGTTCTTAATTTAATACAAAGTTGATTAAATATAATGCCGGGTTATGCTGTTGTTTCAACATTTAAGTATGTAATTTTAGACCCTCAAATACAGATTTGTGTTGCGTGTTAATACTGTTTAAACATTACAGGTTAAATAAAGAGTTGATGAAAATCCAAGACATAGAAATGTTTCTTTGTTCTCAAATTTCAAAAGGAATAAAAAGTAAAGTGGTTTCTTTCATATGATTATTGTTTTCCTTTAAATCTATTATTCAGACTTGTTGCTTGTTAGAGTTAAATATTTAATTCACCAAATAAACCTTTATTCTTTAATTTAATTTAAAGTCACTTGAATATTTAACTCTTTTTTTTTGCGTGACCACATTTAAGTCAATGCAAGAGATATGTGAAGAAATCATTTAATATTCTTAAAGTAAACATAAAAAATAAATGTAATCCTTATTTTAATTCTAATGAAAATGTTGTTACTTAATGCACTTTGAAATTGTGTTTTTTTATATTTGTTTAAACAAGCAGTAAAAACTAGTTGACTAAATAAAGAAATTATTTAATTTTTAAATTAGGTGACTTACAAAAAAAGCGTAGGTAGTCAAATTTATTTAATTATTCTCTGTTGAGAGAAAATGAACAAATATTTCTTTAGGGATTTTATTAAGGGATAAAGTAAAGTAAAAAAAATATATATATTTTTTTTTTTTTTATCTCAATTTTTGGTGTTTTTAGTCTATAGGATTTAATTCTCAAAAATGTGATGAGAAATTATAATATTAATATTGTATTACATTTGAATATATATTGTATTGAATGCACGAAATTGTTAGGCACCAAGAAGTTACCTTGATGTCCTAATTTTAAATTAGAAATCCAAGAAATTTATAATTTATAATAAATATTTTTCCAATCTTATAATACATAAGAACCAGATACTGTAACGGTGTACCGATTTCGATTTAGAGATGAAGAGCCCGAACGCCGTGGTAAACGAAATAAATACGCATGCTACCGTAATCCAGATACGCTAGGCAACTCCTTCCCACAGGGTAAAGTTAAAAAATAGTTTCAAAAGTTAAGTGATCTACAACGTTCAACGTTAGTTAGGATGTGATTAACACCAAATGGGAAAAAGTTCTGAGGTTTCGTCAAATCAAACGGCTGGTACCTTCCAGGATAACAACCTATCAACCAGGAAATGACCAACGGTATGACTGATAGATACTCTTGTACATAAAGACAATAATTAAGTTAATTATTATTATTTTATTAAAGTTCATACGAAACAAATATTAATTTTACTTATTCTTAGCGCAACATTCAAGAATCTAAGTACGCTCTTGCATCAATAAAACATAGTCTGAATTGTTTAAATAGAAATTAATTGTTAGGCACGTTTTACGTTGTATCCCCTCTCAAAAAATAAATAAATAAATAAATAAAATTAAAAAATTAAAAACATGCTATTTGGATACCATAATTAAATCGTTAATTGGGTTTAAATCTGTGACGGGATATGTACGAGTGTGTAATGTGTGCTAAGTTACTTATAAACCTGATCAGATTATAGGAAGCGCTTCAAATCCTTAACAGTATTAGTAGCATTGAAGGTAAGCAGCACTAATTGGAGTAACGTGTTATGGTTTATTGAGAAACACCTCTCTACGCCCATTGTGTTATCAAGCACTATCCGCAAATAGAAATACATACAATAGAATGGTATATCACGTATGTATTCAGCTTAGAATCCTATTAAAGTAGGACTTAACTGACTGTTTAGTCAGGGCTTTGATATCCCTTATTCTGTTCAACCACTAAATTGGGGTTAAATATAAACAGAATTAATTATATTTGCAGAGAGAGATATAACATTATTTTAAGACCTTGAAACATTTCAGATTGTTTTTAATTTGGTACCATAGGGTACGTAGTACGTAGGTTCTAGGCTTTTGAATAAAGAATAATTCTATAAATATAATAATGATAATACAATATCTTATTAAATGAAATAAATAGAAATTATAAATATGATCTTTCAATATATTCTTCGGATAGCGTCTTTTCTATCTAATTTAACTCTTATTATTGTAGCTTAGGATGTGTAGTGGTAATAAATTTACCTTTTTCTTCATTCTCAAGTTAGGAGACACGTTGGTCAATATCTCCGCCGTCACATCCGGACGAACGGTGTCGACACTATATAATTTTCCCTACTTAGATGAGACTCGAAATTCTCCCTTATCCCCTGCTTGGGGCAGGTTAATCGGAGTACGACATTGTCATGTCGAAGGCCTTCGCATTTGCCTTTTGGTACCATTACAACTTGTTACACTAGGCATCGCGTGGCTCTTTCATTGAAGCGAGCATATTGCAATAAACTACTGAATATTAAGGAATTTATTAATCATGATGAATGTCATAGTTGAAGATATGTGGGAGAGGGTAGTGTGGTAGAGTGGGAGTACTTAGTACAAAGCTCACCTCCCTAGATATATCTACATAACTACACTCGTGTCTTTAGAACAATCTTTTTCAACCCACCTACCTCTTTTTGTGTTTCATTAACTATGCGTACCCCCTAACAACTAAGCTTTATTTTTATTTTCTCGTGTAAAGAACAAGAATTGTGATAATGCGAAAATTCGATGTTGAGATTTTGATGGGTTTACACGTTTTGAGGTCCCCTGAGTCCAAAAAAGGGGTTTTTGGTATGTGTGTCTGTCGTCTGTGTTGACGCATGGAGCCTAAACTACTGGGCTGATTTTGACGTATATTTGGTATAAATATTCAGAAAAACCATACTCCGAGTCGAAATCGAAATTTGGGGGCGCTACCACCCAAAAAATCTGAAAAAGTGAAAAAAAAAAAAAATTATTTCTCTAAAACGTTTCTGATGATTCTAACATGCCTTTTAAATACGAATCTAACGATATAAGCCGTATTCCCGGGAAAAATCTAGTTCCTGAGAAAATAGCTTTAAACGTGGATGGAGAGAGGCCAGGTTTGATTCCCCGCCGCGCCGAGAAGTTTTTTTTATGATAAATTTTGATGAAATGCTTCATAATAATAACATTTACCTACGAAAACTAATAAATTGAAAATACTAGTCTAAGTAATTATGAACTTATGGAAAAGTTTGTCTGAGTTGTCTCAGACCGATTTTATTAATAAATATTTGTTATATTTGTCAACATACAAACAACAAATGTTGTCAACTGGTTGTATGTCGTTTTGCCGACGCCGTCTTTAGTGACACCAGATTGCCAAATGAGATGCCTGGACACTTCATTTATCTTTAAACTATATAAGGACAAAACTCTGTAAGTGGGATCTCGTTAAAACCGAAGCTAAACCGAGCCATCAATATGATCACGTGTATATGTATAGGGGACGGTGAGAGAAAAGAAAAATCAGCCCAATATCAAGGGAGTTGTAAAGGTTTTTGTCTTAAGTAAAGAAGTGTAGATGCAGAAAAATTAAACCGGTTACCTATAAAATAAACAAAAACCCGGGACGGTTGATTCAGTTAGCAATCTAGCAAATGTATCAATATAATGGTTTTGCTAGTTAACCACGTACCCCTCACAGATTTCCGCGTACCCCTTGGGCGTACCACAGGTTGAGAAACGCTGCTTTAGAACGTAAGATATCGGTAAAAACGTTGTTTTTTACCACTTTAAACGTTTACGTCCGCTTTAATAGTATTAACGATCTTTATTAATTCATAGCAGTGTCGCTGCTGGTTTTACTAAAAAAATTTATTTGAAAAAAAATGTTTGTCTCATTTCGAATGAGACAAACATTTGCCTCGATTGAGACAAACATTCGAATAAAATAAAAATTTATTTGAAAAAAAAAAAAATGTTTATCTTATTTCGAATGAGACAAACATTTGCCTCGATTGAGAAAAATATTCGAATAGGTGATAATAAAATCATTGCCAGTCCTGAAATTCCAATTTTACATTTGAAGCTCTCGTTTACGCGAGCGTTGCGTGTAAAGTGTGATAACGCTATCCACAGGCAGACAGACAGACAGGATGCATAGTTTGTTTAACGTAAGGAAATAAGGAAAACTGTTGAAGCAATAAGGAAAACACCTATCTTCAGCAAATGAGTTAAATACAAACGTACTTATCATTTAATAATAAGAAGAAGGTCTGAAGAAATAAATAATACGGCGATTGGCTTAGCCCAGTATTAGAGGGCTAAATACCGACAGCTGGCGAGTAGTGAGTTTAAATCCCAAATATATAGCATACGTTTAACACTAATGTTCACATCGCGTAGATAAGTAAAGTGGAAGATCAATTCATCTTGAAATGTTAATAAAGAAGTAAAAAAAGCGTAAATAAAATCTTTATGTCTTTTGAGCTATGTTGGGTCTAAGGTAATAACGATTGGGATGTTGCAATTTTATAACTTAAACCTCTATTAGGTATACCAATAAGGTGTGTTTTACCAACTAATCTCCGAGTCATTAAATAATAATCGTAACTCCTAATTTTTCTCATTTTTATAACCACCTTGTGATTTTATTATTATTTTTTTAATTTTTTTTTTTTTTTTTTCGTAACTCCTAATTTTTCTCATTTTTATAACCACCTTGTGATTTTATTATTATTTTTTTAATTTTTTTTTTTTTTTTATTACCTGATGATGAAAAAACAAGGGAAAAAGCTCTTATAGAGAGGGGAAGCTTTGCCGCACTTTTTTTTTCATAATAATTATAAAAGCCGGTTTTAACAGAATTGAATTAATAATTAGAAATTTCATTAAAGCTGACGGAACTTGTGGTAGGATGGTATAGGTTAAGAATTTAGGATAAAGACCAAGAGAGAAAAGCAATAATAAGAAAACTACAAGAGATGCGACATCTGTCGGCCAAGTTATAAAACTCGTCGGTATAAATCCCAGACAACCAGGAGGCTGCCTTTTACGTCTTTTGTAAGTTTCTCATATTGTTAATTAAACTTAACCTTAAATCTTATAAAGGGGAGAGTAGGGAAGAGTAAAATCGTTTAGAAAGATACTATTTGAATGATGAAATATTTTCATTTTCAAAGTTGATAAAATCAGAAAGTATAGGAAGTATTGGAAGTAAGTTGAAATGTGCAGTTTAAGCAGTGTGATGAAACGGATGGTCTCTTCTTCAAACAAATCTTTCAACCTCGTGTGATGAGGTTTTCCGCAGCGAACGAAATTTTCAAGAAAGTGGAGAGACGTTTGAACGATTTTAGAGATTTTTTTTGTCGCTCGAAGCTTTCCCCGAAGCTAATTCGATCAAGGTTAATAGAGGAGGCCGCAAGAAAGTCATTAGTTGCAAAACAATAATCGTGTGCCCTAAGATTAATTGAGGAATAAGCAATTAAATTAATCATATGTTTGATGTAGTCAGTATTCATCTCTTGATAATGAACCGCTACAAGGCAAGATTAAAACTCCACCTTTGTGGTGAGATGTAAGATGTGACCTTGATGTCCGCGCGATGTACAGAGTACGTCTGTCGGCAGCTAAGATGCAATTCAAGTTAAAATACCTCTATACAACACCTAACCCTTTTCGGGGTTTTTTTAGTTGAGCTTAGAGCTTATCGAATTTTTGGTCAATTGTTTCTTTTTCGTAAAACTCCTCTTTGGCTCATTACGCTACCACTATACAGTGATTGTGTAAAATATCATTTTCACTGGTTTTTAATTATGATCATTTGTGAAGACAAACTAATTAATTTGATATTCTATTTGTTTACTGGATATAACGCGTGTAGTCGATCTACTTGTCAATCTTAAAATTCTCTCTTCCTTATAATTTCATATTTTACAAGCAGGGAGGCCAGTGGTGTAGGGTGTTTTTTTTTCTGAAAGGTCTAAAATTATCGACATTAACAATGATAGTAAAGAAGACAATAGATATCCCTCTTCCAATAAATTTCATTTCAAAATCAATCAAAATTGAATTTCTAGGTGACCGTGGACCAAAAACCAATCTTGCCAAAAACCATCTTGCCGGTGGTGGCGAAAAGTGTAGTGCCGGCGCTGGCCAGTGTTGTCTATACTTGTAAAACTAACTTAACTATACTCTTATTAAAATTTGAATTGTTTTTTTACACTCAGGTTGACCAACCTATGTGGGAGGTTGACCAACCTTGTCCTGTAGGAGGGGTGGGAGAGCATCATTTGTTTGTCAACAAAAGAAGGTTATTTTACAACTTCAACAAATTTTTACCTGATTTTGCCACTTAGATGTTCACTTCTTATTTACGAAAAGACATTAATTTTTATTTGCCTGGTTGGCCCAACCTTCTAGAATTCAAAATCCTGCGCTCTCATCGGCTCCTTGTCTATTTTCCCGAGCTGTCAAAAAACAATTCTAATTGTAAGAAGAGTATAACTAACTTCCTAGTTACTACCACTACTAACTTTTTAGTTTGGACTATCAGGTCGCTACTACATAATAGTTTACGAACACAGATTTAGCGTACTTTATGCCTCTCGAACTCTTCTATACTTATATATTTTCATTCATTTAAATTACTCATTTCCAACTAGGATTCAAAGTAAAGGCACGAACGTATAGTTTTCAAGAACATTTCGAGAGGAGAGGAAAGAAAATTGTTTGAGATTGTATTAAACGAAGAAGCATTTTCTAAAGGAAGAAGTTAAGAAGTGATATTCCCTTAATATAGGGACCCTTCCTTAAAAAAAACCAAAACCTTTTTTATACAACAGGAAAACTAACTTCTTAAAAAAACAAACTTCTAAATTGGTTTCACAGTTGTATTGCAATTAACTTTGTATAAAAAAAAAAAATCTTTAAACTTTTTTTTCACTTTCTTTATTATTCCTTAGAGTAAAATAAAGTTAAGTGATGGGAGTTTAACAATAAACTTTCCCTTTTTTAAGATTACAAAATTGTTTAAAAACAAATAAAAAAAATTTTTATATAGAGGTGGGAGAAAGGTCAAAACTTGGATTTCTAAATTTTTACTTTTAGTGATAAAAGAAAAATCAAATGTAGTTTTTAGTTTAGTAAATTATTCCAGATATACATATATCTTGCAGGTAAATAACTTTAGACGAGTTTAAAATTCTGTTTTATTATGATTTTAAGAACTTAAATTAGCCAAAAATAAATTTGAGGTAACTCAGACAAACTCCCTCGTACTCGTATTAATTAATTCATAATATCATGCAAGTTCATAATTACTTAGCCCAGTGTTTTCCATTTATTAGTTATCGTAGGTTCAATAAACTATTATTGAAAATTTTATCAAAATTTATCATAAAAATAACAATTAATTATAAAAAAATAACTTCTCCTCGGCGGGGAATTGAACCACCAACACGTATAAACCACAATCCACGTATAAAGCTATTTTCTCATGAACTAGATTATTTTCCGGGAATACGGCTTATATCGTTAGATTCGTATTTAAATGGAATACATTTAAGAATACCATTAATCAAAATCGTCGAAACTAATTTCGAGAAATAATTTCATCTTCACGTTTCTTCAGAGTAGTTGGGGGTTAGCGACCCCAAATTTGGAGCTAAAATTCATTTCTCGAATTCGCCTAGGGGTATGATTCTTCTGAACATGTATGTCGAATTTCATCAAAATCGGCCCAGTAGTTTAGGCTCCACGCGTCCCGGTATACGACAGACAGACATTTTTTATAATCCATTCTTTGAACTCAGGGGATCTCAAAACGTGTAAATCCATCAAAATCATGTTTTCGCGCTATCACAATACTTTCTCTTTAAATGAGACAGTAAAATAAAAAATAATAACATGCATGCAACATAGAAGTTATGGTTTTGATAAAAATTGTATAAAATTAAATTTAGATTAGAAAATGTATTATGAAGTAATTTTAAATAATTGTCAACGCTTTTGACGCAACTATAAAAGCGTTATCTCCTGAAGAAAACCAAAAGGTTTGCTTATTTGTTCAACAGTTAAACCAAGAAGACTTCTTTAGAAGGTGTCTTAAATCTTGGATCTTTAAACCAAATCCTGGGACATTTATTACTTAACATGAGAGAATTATTAACAAGTGACCTGGAACAAATATAATCCCTGCTTCATTCGAAATTAAAGTCACAGATACTCAGATTCTTTCATAAGATGAATATTTATTACATTTTGATGTGTTAATGTTTCAAAGGGTTTATTGAATTTTGAGCATTTTAGTGAGAGATTGCACATCTCGTCAACGGACATATTTCCCTTTTGAGCCAATACTACGTTTCGGCCGGAATGATGTAGTTGAAGGGGGGCCGCGGGCTCGTTGGGGTGCGCGGGGTAGAGGACCCTGGGCCTGGTCTCCCCGAGGCTCCGGAGCCTCCGGCTTGGCCACTTCTCCTCTCTCTCTCCTTCCCTTCCCTTTAGGCTAGGTACCTAGGTTCTTCCCTGGTCGTGCTTTGTCGTGCCTATATTGTATTTATATATGTATGTATTTTCGTTAGTCGTGATTACACAGGTTAATATGGAGTATTGTTTTTTTTTTTTCTTTCAGGACCCGTCTCCCTATCACTCCCGTCCTTTTTCCTCCGCGAGGGAATGTTTACCCGTGGGACCCTTTGATGCACGTCCGGCTATGGGTGGTCACTGTAGCCCGGCTTTTTGTCTGCAGCCAGTTAGGATGTCACTTTCTGGCCTCACTCTTCTTTTACCTCTGCTACGTCGTGGTCAGACGTAGCCGGCCTAAGATTTTCCTTGCCGCTAGCAGGTGGTCACTGTTAGCCTTCCCTTTATCATCCGTCGGTTGGGATGTCACCTTCCGGCCCCCTAGGTTTTTCCCCTAAAGCGCCACCGGGTGTCACGGTCGGCCTGTTCCCAACAAGCTGGTGGGATGTCACTTCCAGCGCCTTCCCTTTTGGTCTGGTCGCAGTTCGGCTGTCACGTTCTGCTCTCCCGTTTCTCCCCTTTCCGCTGCCAGGATGTCACTGTCAGCCCTTTCACATAGCTGGTTAGGTTGTCACTCTCCAGCATTTCGATTTAGTCAGTGGGGTTGTCACCTCTGACGCGGCCTTTTCTCCCTTTCGCTGTCCGGGTGTCACGGATAGCCCCTTTTCCACTTTAGCTGGTGGGGATGTCACTCCCAGCGCCGACCTCTTTGTCCTTTCACCACTCGGCTGTCACTTTGGCCCAACCTTTGCAGTTCCCGCCGTCCCGCCGTTCGGCTGTCACGTTCGGCCCGAATCCCCTTTGATGTATATAGCTGGTTGGGCTGTCACCTTCCGGCTTCCCCTCTTTCCTCGGCCGCCTTCTGGCTGTCACAGGAGGTCATTTGTCCTTTCTCTGGTAGGCTGTCACTGCCAGACCTTCCCCCTTATTCCCTGTAGCCACTGTGCGGTTGTCAAGCACAGTCGTTCCACACTATTCTGCTTTTGCCCTACCACTGACAGGGGGCCACTGTCAGTCGTCCTTGTATTTCCGCCGGCGGGGTTGTCACCTCTAAGATCGGGGTTGTGTGATGTCTTGTTCTTTTGTTTCAGATGGCCCGTGAGCTCGACGCCGGTAGATGCGTCGCTGACTCATTTTCATTTCAGGGCGAGTTTGTCTCTTCTCGCGTCAAAGAGAGACTGGTGACCGTGATTGGTAAGAGTCTTTGTTTCAGGTCCACTTCCTTTGCCCCCGGGACTGGTCGGGGCTATGACAGGAGCTCACGATCCCCCGGTTGTGCGCCCCGCGGCCAATAGGGCCCCGGGCGCCGGTGTCAATCTTATGGTGCTTAATATGGAATAGGTCAAGGCATCATGATGTATTATTTTTGTCATATGATGTACTTCTTGTCACAACAAATATCCTCGTTCTATTCAAGATCATCTGTTAATTAATGTTACTCATGGTATCGTCGCATCCTATCACCATCGAAATTGGTACTCGAGTATAAATATTAAGTATAATGAGAGGTTTCAAAATATGAATGCTATGAAGATATGTAACTACGAATGTAAAATTCATATTTTTTTAAACCTGTCATTTATATTGTTATAACCTTTGTATGTTACCTTACTAAGTTAACCTTCGTTAATATGTTTGAAACAGCTTATACTAACTTTGATATATTATCCAAATTCCATTAAAATCTCACCGGTGGTTAAAATATTATGGAGGTTCTACCACAAATATGTTAACCGATATAGAACAAAAAAATTACCTTAATTCAGTACGGTCAATGTTGAATTTAGAGAAAAACTCGTTCTTATAATATGTAACCACAATGCTAAAGTTCCTTTATTATGCTCGGTTGAAAAATTTAAGGTACCTATACACGGTCAAAATGTTTGCGCAAACATTTTGACTGTGTATGGGGCTGCTTGATGTTTGCGCAAACATGGTATTCAACTAAATTTTCCCGACATCAGGTTTGCGCAAAATGTTTGATCGTGTATGGAGACCTAAATTCTTACATAATATATAACCTCTCCCATAAATACGTATAAAATAATTCTAGAGACTTATGTAGGAAGTGAGGAGACTAGACAGTGAGCTCCCCTCCCCCCCCCCCCCACAACCAAAGCAAGCCCGAGCTAGGTGGAGGGCACCGCAGGTGTCGTCACTCATTCTCTAAAGACTGTTGATCCAACCCCTTTCTAAGTGTCACGTCGGCGTGGAAAACAAAAAACACAA
>KZ654764.1:0-17574 GCA_001010745.2 Gerris buenoi
ACGGTATAGAGGTTAGTAGTAATAAGTTTGTTTATAGCAATAGATGAGAAAAGATTAAATTAATATGGAACCAATGATGAGTATATTATTATTGATTATTTAAAATTTATTCCAATGACAAGTGATTTTTAAGTTATGGTGGTTAATGTAAGTAAGTAACATGCGGATTCTTTACATTGTTTCACTAATTATAAAAAACTCTATGGTTTCAAAGGTTGTTCAAACAATACATAAATTAATAAGATGACTTTCTGGTTACTGTCATAGTAATCATTATGTCAACTAATGAAGCTGAAAACACAATTTAAGCCACAAATAATGAAACTTAAGCAACAAAAAATTAAGCAGTCTTACAACTAACTATAATTATACTTTCACTGCTTATATGTTCTCTGTATGTGATTATAAATTAAAATAATAAAACATGCATTTTTTTTCCTCATAAAAAAATTACAACGCATTTAGCCTTTGGTCGGCAGGTGAAATGCTGAGTGGATCACACCCACTCAGGTTACACTCATTTGTTTTGCCTCTTGTTTCCTATTTTACTTTGATATCCCAATACAGGGAAGCACTAAGCTAAAAGAGTTCCCACAGGTTTTTGTTGCTTCACACGCATTTCTTAGTATGCTGATTCACTTGCTTTCTTTGTCTTTGTATGTTGATTTAGTCTCTTAATAGTTCCAGATAAAGGTTGCTACTTGATTTTTCCTATATTAAAGTGATGGAAGTTTGGGAAGCAAATCAAAGAACATGCTAGGCATTGTAAGAGATGATGTTAGAAAGTCTTTTGATCTCCAAAGTTTATATATAATTTAAAGCTATCATTTCACAATCCTTTTTCTTCTCAATGTTATATAGACACTATTCACATATCCCCCCAAAGTACACAGAAAAGTGCATCTTCAATGCTCCTTTTTAGTCCATAAAGATTAGAATACCATTCTGTTTTGCTGTTTTCATTTTAGACGAAACTAGGTTTCCATGATGTTTAAATACAGATTGAATAGGGGTAGAATACAGGTTTTGGATTCTAAATGTCCATGGAAACCTTGGTTCAAAACGGATTAAGTACAATCCACTAAATTCTGGGATCTTATCTTGATCTAGTTCCATGGAAACACCTGAACTCGATCCTGACATGCGCAGAGCATCGGTATGAGCGAACCTAGCGTATTTCTGTAGAAACTGAAGTCAAATCTGTCAAAATACGTAATAAAAAGCATGGTTATAACAGGTGAAGGTTATTTTTNGCATCTGTTGCTCCTATAGTATGTAGCATTGACTTATATTGGGAAGCCCAATTTAACTGAGGAATATTGTTTGTGCTTGAGTCCAGTTCTAAGAGCTTGTTTAATACTTGGGAGGGCAGTCTATCTGGGTGCATGGCAATAATCTTCTGCCACCAATGAGTCATGCCCTTAAAGATTTTGCTTTGAATTGCCTCTTTATATAAATATATAGATAGATATAGATACATTTTTCCTTTTTTTCACCCCCTCCCCTCCTAAATGAAAATATGCCAAAAAGGACATAACAACAATTACTGTACTGTTAAAAAGCTTTTCAACGATATGTATCATGAAGGCTATTCATTACTTGGAAATTTGTACCCCGTACCCCTGGGTACCAAAATTTTATTTTCGAACTCTCATGTAGGCAGTAACCTTGATCTTGTTTTGAAGGAAAAGAGTGAAAATATTCATCAAATTGGGATAAAACTTTAGATTTGTATAAAAGACATACTCTCATATAGATGCTCTTCTTTTTTTATTTAAAAATATGTAGTTATATTTTTCCACTTTACCCCCCTCCTAAATGAAAATATGACAAAACAATTCATAACAACAATTACTGTGCTCTCAAAGAGCTTTTCAAAGAAATGCAACATGAAGGGTATTTATTAATTTGACCCCCTATTCATTACTTGTACCCCGTACCCCTGTGTACCAAGTATTAAATTTCGAAAATTCATGTAGACAGTGATCTTCCCCTTGCTTTGAAGGTCAAGTGTGCAAATTTTCATCGAGATCGGAATGAAAATGTAGATTTGTATAAAGGACATACCCACATACACACCCACGGACTTTCATCTTTATATATAGAAGATTGCTTAAAAGAAAAGAAGTAACTAGGATAAATCAAGAAAAGTATCTAGTCTAATCTAGGATGACTTCAGTAATAAAAATAATATATGGATGTTCAATGTTTACATGACGCTGCAGTATAGCCATTCACTCCACTATTTTTTCTAATTAAAGATCTAGTAATCATTGAACTTATTTAACAGAATTAACAAATATGAACAAATTATTTTATAATTAAATCGTTTATTTATTAAATACTAGCCTTCACCCCGCGCGGGGCTCATGCTAGGTATTAGTGGCTATGTTTCCTAATGTCAAGTAAGCCTAGCAATTAAATGAAATGCCTAAATAGTTTTTTTTCTAAGCCATCTAGGAATAAAATCTGGACTATATAAAACATCATTCTAAGAATACAATTTTCTCAAAATCGTAGTAAGGATTCTATCTATATATTATGTATTTAAAAAATAGCCAATAGAAACTAATAAATATGTATAGTAATTGATAAAAATACTGAAAAAGGTATAATAAATACATAAGTAAAAAAACGTCCTTAAAACCAATTAGACTGTGAAGTCATTGAACAATCATCAAACATGATGGTGCATTAATTTAGTTACCAGTCTCTTCTCTCAATACGGCAGTTGCACCAGTAAATATTTAATAACTCTAGTTCTAGGAAAAATTAATAAAATAATAAATACACAATTTAAAGAGCATTAGTGTGAGGTTTATCCACCCCAATCAGAAATTAAATCGGCCAACAATTGCGGACGCCATAAGAGCTCAAAGTCAATTTTTCTTACAAAAAATAAAATTAAGCTCTATTTAAGGTAGAACCGATGGAGTTACGACAAAAAGTCATAGGACCAAAGTGGTAGATATTTTAAAATCAGTTGCCGTTGGCGCAATCAGCTTGTCGATACTTACTTGTCGAGACTTACCGTTAAGCCACAATAAGCCTCCAAAAAACCAAGTGCGTCCGCCATATTTAATTTTTTAAGGGGGGTAATAATATATTCTATAACTTTTCGGATTTTTCCAGTCGCTTCGGAACCAATTTCCGACCAAACGCAAAAAACCGTGAGTCTCTAGGTGGTCTAGAAGTACCCAAACATTTTGATTAGCGGGTCAGTGGGATTTGTTTACGCTGAGTCACCCTAATGTTTTTAAGTTAAGTTTTATATNAAAGCTTATCGGAATCACCGAAGGACATTAAAATCAGATAAGGACATACCAATAAGAGTTATGACAGGACATCTTAGTCTTCTAAAAAGCAGACCAGATAAATCAAAGTTTGAAACCTTGGAGGTATGTGATGTCGATGTCGTATTACTAGAACTAGAAAGTGGGAAATGGAAGCATCGGCCTCTGGAGCGGGTCATGGAGCTCATCGTGAGGGTGGCAAGTATCCGGACCCAAGATCGGCGATTAGGGCGGTATTATTGGCCGGGAGGGATTATTTGGCCGGTACAACGACTCTGCCCTCTTGAAGCGTGACAAGAGAGTCAACTAGGGGCGGCTCTCCAAGCCCAGCTGAGCGCCGAGATCTGGCGAGGGAAGATAGACCCATGACCCATGCCACCTCTTTGTTTACTTTGGGCGGAAGTGTTAAAAATATTATGAAAAGTAAATAAAGAGGTGTCATGATGACATGTTAAAAATGAAAAGTATATATTTAAAAAAAATTGAGTTTAAATTAAGATTCATACGAGAATAATTTTTGTAGTGTATTTTAAATTCCGGGCAGTTTGTAATTTGTTAAAAATCTCTGTATTATTATTAAATTTTGGTATTGGGTTCCATTGAAAGTAAATTAGTGTTTCTTTGATTTATATTATAATTTGAAAGGACGGGAACGACGGTTAGTTGACCCGGCCTTAGATTTCGTAAAAACGATAAAAGTGAAAATACCATAGGAATCGATTTTACCAGTGAAAATTCTTTTACAGTTAATTGCCTTTGTTATTATTTTTATTTATTGCTTTGTTAGGGTGTCAGATAATTGCCTTTGTAGAATTTGTGACGTGATTTAACAATATTTATTTTTCAAATTTTCTCTGTCTCTCTCCCCTTGTAAATAGTAATTATAATTTGATTTAAATTAAAATTTAAAACGTACCATTTTATGAACACTACCAAAAATTTAAAAATTGAATTAACAATATATTTCAATATTCTTAAAAAACGAACATTTATCTTCATCAACTGAATCAGGATACACTAAAAATTTAAAAGATTTTTACGTAAATGACAACGAAATAGACGATGAATTTATTCAGTTTTTCTCTATGATTAAAGACGAAAATTAAAGCAACCCTCTAGAAATGATTTGTTTTATTAATAAAAATAAAATAGGTACTATCAATTTTTCCTAACATGTAAATTCTATTAAGAATATATTTAACACTCCCCATTAGTAATGCTTCAGGGAGAGCGATCTTTTTTTTGAGTTTTAAAGAGTAAAATCAAGGAAATAAATTAGCCTAAGAAAAACTGAGTATCTTATCATTATTTTACATCGAAAATGATGAAATGAATAAACTTCCTGCGATTTAACAATGAACAAATTTGAAAATATAAAGCGCCTAGGACCTAGCCAAATTTGTCAAATAGTCAATGGATAATGCATTTGTTAAGTAAAAAGTAAAATTAATGTGAAATTCTTTAACTGATAACACCCGAATGTGTCATGGGTCGGTGGAGGGGGGAGGGGGCCTTGGAATTTACCTTTGGCCTAGGGCCCGACAAGACCTTAATCCATCCCTGATTACAAGAAATCGTACCATTAGAAATCCCAGGTTACAAAACATACATTATGTACCCTCCTTAAGGTACTTGTAAAGGAGGGCTAGCCATTGTGGTATCTAAACAAATACCTAGTCAGGAAATTAAA
Organism: Gerris buenoi; assembly: GCA_001010745.2. Lineage (NCBI taxonomy): Eukaryota > Metazoa > Arthropoda > Insecta > Hemiptera > Gerridae > Gerris > Gerris buenoi. The sequence goes on from KZ654764.1 coordinate 4,984, forward strand.
CTAAACTCAAATCTTTAAGCTATAGCTTGTAGATTAGATACAAAATATCCAATTAATCATTGTAATCTACTTCTCAGTAGGTTTCATTTTCGGGTAAGATCGGGCCCCACCTCTTCTTTCTACACTCAACCACTCTACCCTCTACCGCTTACCCTCTTTTGTCTATGCTTCTCTCAAGGGTTTATTTACTATAACTATTCATAATAATAATAACAACACAAACATACAAATCTTTATTTATTAACTAGTTAATGAATTTAATTAATACAAAATATTAATACAAAAAAATAATACAATAATTATAAAATAGACTTTTTTTATCGTTTTTTACATCGTTTTTATACTATCAGGTAAACCTAAAGCCCCGTTTACACGGTGATAGTTGGCGCGATAGTTGCGGTCACGATAGCAACTATCTCAACGACTATCACCGTGTAGACTACGTGATAGATTTTGTCGCGATAGAATTATCAGTCATCACACTATCTCGTCTGACGAGATAGTTGAGTGTTCTATCACAGCAGCCAGAGTACTCACGCGGATTATATAAAAACTACAACCCTAGATACTAGACGCTGATTGGCTAATACTTTTTTATCAAGTGATAACAGATTTAAAGGCAACAAATATGGTTGCTTGCTTCCCATTCGATATCAGATTTTGTTTTTTTCGACAATGTGAATATATTCCTTTTGCTTTGTGTGTATTATAATTTAACATTATTATATAATTTATGCTTTATTTCCGTATCTAAGTCAAAAATGTATTATGTGGATGTAACATTGAGTGCAAGACAACAAGTTTTGACTATTTTAACTCTCACCGTGTAGACTGCACACCTCGGCGATAGTTATATGACGTAGACTGGCACGATAGTTCTATCTTGGAAGAACTATTACCGTGTAAACAGGCCTTTTGAGTGATTGAAATGGAACTTGTATTATACAAAACTAGTAATGATAATTCTAGAATGAAAAATACAATAAATCTATTAATTAAATTGAAATTTAATTTAATTAAATTGACATTTAATTTAATTAAATTGACATTTAATTTAATTAAATTGACATTTAATTTAATTAAATTGACATTTAATTTAATTAAATTGAAATTTAATTTAATTAAATTGAAATTTAATTTAAATAAATTACAAGTTTTGTAAGTAGACAAGTGTGAGTTCAAATATTTTATCGCATGATCAGTGTTTTCACTATATTTAAATTTAAATGCACATAATTTATTTTTAAATTTAAATATTGCCAATCAAATTAAGGGCCAACGTATTCCTTTTTTCTTCTTTTGGTTTGGCGAAGAAATATAGAGAAGAGGTATTGAGTAGAGAAAACTCTTTGGCAATGCATATTTAAAGAATTTGCAGCAATTTAAAATATAAACATTAGAGTATTATTAAAAACACTTTTCCCTTGATGTTTTGATTCCTTTTAATCTTGCAGCACAAATATATTTTTTAATCAAATACTCAAGAAGGGATTTAAAAAAAGATGTTCATTATTTATCATAATTGGCAATATTAAAAATGTATTAATAATTATGTAGTGCATAAAATGGAATATTCTTTAAAATATCTAATAAAAGCAATCTTAATTACATATTATTTAATTTTGTAAAAGATAAAATAGTTATTCAAGATAAGTCTATGTTGTTTCATAATAATTGAAGAGGACTAGATAATAAAAACAAATATAAAAACACTAAAATTTACAAATTATTGCTCCACGTAATTAAGCAATATTTTAATCCATTATGTACCTTGTTTTACGTAATAAGTAAAGAGTCGAGGTAGAGTAGTGAGTGTTTGAAGTTGTAGCAGAATAAGTGTAAGTGGTAGAGGGGGACTGTAAGGGCCAACATGATGATTCCCGAGTGAGATTCAACTCTCTTCGGCAAGACAATATTGTGTCGCTAATGTCTAGTGTGACCATAATAGGATATCCATAACCCCTTTGCCTCCTGAATGTCCTTAACTCGATGGCTATAGGATAACCTCAATAGGATATCCTGTTAAGGGAAATAATACATGTAAAGTGGAATAACAATAAAATAAAATATTAGTTCCTATTTGGTATCACTTATCACAATTGAGTTATAGATAGTTAACTACTAATCTGTAAACCAAAGCAGAAAGCCAAAGTTCTTACTTCTCTGTCAGTAAGATAAGTTAAAATCATTTGTATACAATCGTAATTGAAGGTAAGAATTGTTTTTTGTAATGTAGAGATGAATTCTTGACTAACTGATTCTCGCAGTTTTATTGATTTAAAAGCTCTTTCAAATTTAGCTTTCAGTATAACTCCATAAATTGGAAAATCAGATGTGTATTGACTTTGAGCAATCGTTTCCTGAATACAAGAACTTCTGCAGAGAGCAACCAGTTTGTCAAAAGATAAATTAATAATATTAAAAAAGGAAATCCCACCGGTGATAAAAGTTTGTTTCATCGCAGCTACTTCTTGGTAGCATTTGCTATAATACCCCGCATCACTACGGTAAAGCATGTAATCTGAGACTAGGTCTCGAGATAGGAATCCCAAAGTTTTCATCTTATACGCATGACAGTTAACCATATTGCTAATTTCAAAATCATTGTAAGAGGAGTTTGTAACCATGGTTAAAGGTGTCCAATTAGTATTTGTTTGTATTATATCGGCTGCAGTAAATGACAAACCTATAAAGTCATGAGACGATAACATTATATCTGCACCGTAAGCAAGCAAACTTGCGACGTAATTACGCCTTCGCTTTTTTATAGCTAGGTGAAGAGGTGTCTCACCATACTTATTTTGTACATTGACATTAGCATTATTATCGAGTAACAAGTGTAAACTCTTCAATCTATCCCCGAACTCTTGAGGCTGATCAATTAACAGATGTAGAGGTGATGCCTTGGTTTCTATTTCTTGAGCGTCAAGATCAGGGTGATACATCAGTAGGGCTTGGACAGAGGAGTCATCTCCGTAGCGGGAAGCACAGTGGAGAGGAGTCCGACCGTTCTCGTCAGCCGATCTAACGTCAGCACCTCTTCCAAGCAATAATTTGCATGTTTTTAGATTCTTTTTGACTACTGACAAGTGTAAAGGGGTTCTTAGTTGAATATCACGATGGTCCACAAATTTGTCATGCTGGGTAATAAATTTAGAAAGGCTGTAATGACCCTTTATAGCACAAAAATGAAGGGGTGTACAGCCCGTAATATTAGGGTCGTTAATACATAATCCCCTCTCTAAAAGCAGTTTAAATGTGTCTACACAACCTCCGTTTGCAGCATAGTGAAGGAGGGTCCCCTCCGAGTCATCCTTGCACTTGACATCCAATCCTTTGCTAATAAGCAAGGTCACAGCTTCGAAACAGCCTGATGCAGCGGCAAGTTGAAGTAGAGTTGCTCCGTTACTGTTACAAGCCGCTTCATCGGCTCCTCTTGACAGGAGTAAGTTTAATATATTAACATGACCTTCTTTAGCAGAGTAATGAGAAGGTCTCCATCCCTCTATGTTCTCACAGTCAACATGTGCTCCATTGTCTATTAGATACTCGACGGCCCATTCATTACCGCTTCTTGCACTTATATGAAGCGGACTCTCACCTTCACTGTAACAAAATTAATATTTTATTTTTATTAACTAAACTAATAATAGAGTTCATTATTTACTACATTTACTCGTTTACCTTCATTCTTCATTATTGAAAATTCCATGTCTCATTCAATACTAAACTGGAAATAAAAGAAAGAATCCCAACAAAAACACTTATGTAAAGAAATAAGCCAAGTCTCATCTAAGAAGTCATGAGATGGTTGGTTTAGCCAAGTCTTCCCCTCAAAGTAAATTCCACTAGATCTAGTTTATCCGGTCAAGTAAATCATGTTGTCTGTCTGTCCCCTTTTTCTATTTTTTATCTTCACTAACCCAAACATAAAAACATTTTCTGACATGAGCCTAGTTATATTGGTAAAACTTGAGAGAATTAAGCTTCCCCCTAATGTGATTTAAAAGTGGCTTACATTCCCGGGAAATATATGGGACTTGCAGATTTATTGAGTAGGTCACCTGGAGATGAATTAAAAAGAGAAAATTAAATTCAACAAGGGTGTCCCACAGTGTGTTCCAGTACTTGCCTATTAGAACTGAAAGCTGACTAGAAAGCATATTGAGAGGAGTGAACCCAAGAGTTTAATCAAACAGGATTGTCGAATTGGGTGGCCTAGTTATTTTAATCTGGGTTTTGTAATCTGGGGGCATGGCAGTGCCCACACCAAGTTGAGCACAGCCGTACTATTATTTACTGGAACCAACTCACAACAATTTGGACGCTAGAACTTAAAAATTTTGAATATTGGTAGAGTTTTCCATACAAATAAATGAAATAATCCGAAAAAAAATCTCGTTCTTTGTCCCTTTGAAACCTAATAGAAAAACTCCCTATTCAAAAAATATTGTAAAAAATAAAAATATTGTAAAAAATAAAAAAAAAAAAAATAAATTGTAACAGCACCACTAGAGCTACCTAGTGGAGAACTTGAAAACTAAAATGTGAAGTTGAGGACATTCTTTGAGGTTGATTTAACAGTATTGTTTGAGTTATCTTTAAGTGCAAATATATTTACTCCAGATCAAAGCAGTTACACAAAAGATTAACAAGAACAAAGAAAGAAAAAAGACCCAAGAACAAAGAAAGAAAAACAAAAAAATTGTTTGGGGCAATGAAAAATTACTTACAAAAAAGAGATTAAATCCCAACAAAAACACTAGTGTAAAAAAATAAGCCAAGCATAACCCATGTTGTGAAATTATGGGTTTATTCAAGTATTTAGTTAAATAGGTTCACAGAGGTTCAGGAGTATGTTCCACTAGGTCTAATTTATCCAGTTACATGATGTTTCTCTATCCCTCCTCTATTCTCTTCCTAAATCACCCTACATGTTTAAATTTAAAAACCTTTTCTGACTTGACAAAATACACACCCCAAAGAGGCTAAAATTAAATATAGTGTCGCATACAAATTTGTATCCTTGTGCTGCAACGCTCAAATGAAAAAAAAAAAAACTAGTAATGCGCTGCATAAAGAACTCGCGTAGAATTGTGTCCTTATATCAGCCATACTATGTTTTCAATATAACTACCAGGAAAATATTTCGGTTTAAACATGAAATATTCTTACTCAACCTGAAAATAGCTTTAAAATTATGTTATGTAATATGCCATATAAGTTAGATCTTACTTCTTAACACCCTTATTTTGGCCATATTTGTTGCAAAAATTTTTTTATCATAGTTAATATTTATTTCCTACTCTTCAAGACCGTTAAAACGATGTATGTCATGCCGTGCAGACAGCAAAAAGGGTCAAAAATACTCAAATGTTGTTAAACGAATTTCGTACTAACTCACTAGTTCTAGATAGGAAAAAAACTTCCTTGAATTTGTAGGTAATCACCATTTATTAAAGTTATTAAAGGCTCGCTACACTCGCCTGTTTGCAGCAATATTTGTTGAATAAAATAATTGCAGGCTCGCCTGTTGTTACTGCATTGGTAGTTAATATTTATTAAATAAAGTTATTGCAGGCTCGCTACGCTCGCCTGTTTTACACCTTTTGTATGAACACATTATTTTATAAGATTAATGCAGGCTCGCTGCGCTCGCCTGTTGTTACGGCATTGGCAGTTAATATTTGTGACCACAGGGTCAAGGTCTCGAGTCTTTTTACGAGTTTTCTAAAATAAACAACAAGGTCCCACCCAGTCAAATTGTCTTATATTTCTGGTTAATATAATAACTTATATAACTTTAATATAATATAAACTTTACAATACTTTTACTTGATTTTACTTTACTTGATATAATTGATTTAACTTGATGTAACTGTAAAAAGAAAAATCTCACGATAATCTTTCAAAACTTTACGTCTAAAAACGTCAAACATACAAACAAAAAAATAAATAAATAAAATTACACTAAATCGCTGTGACTACGGCGACAATATTTATTAAATAAAGTCACTGCAAGCTCGCCTGTTTGAACTGCATTATTAGTTAATATTTATTAAATAAAATTATCGCAGGCTCGCTACGCTCACCTGTTTATACAGCTGTTTTAGAAGATCTTTATTCAACACATATGCAGGCTCGCTGCCTAGACAGTAGACAGCTGCACTTTATCATATTTCCTTGCATTTGTAGACATCTTTATTTTAAAGTTTTTACAGGCTATCACAGCGAGCCTATTTAATAAATGCATCTAGACATCAATTTGTTGAATAAAGAGAGGAGCTTATCCAGCTATGTAAATGCTGTCTAGCAGGCGAGCGCAGATCGCCTTCTAGCTTATTCACGCTTTTCCTATTTTTAAGGACCTTTAAAACTATGTATAACATGTCATGCTAATTATAATATTTTTTTTTAGTTGTCTACCATATTGGCCGCCATCTTGGAAATATGAAGTGTGGAATTTAATTCGTTACATATTCTTTTCCTTCTCTTAAAGATCTTTAAAACGATGTATAACACATTATGCTGTCTAAATATTTTTATTTTAGTCTTCCGCCATATTGGCCGGCATCTTGGAAATGTTTAGTGTGGAATTTCCAAAACTATACAGTTATGACAAGTTGTTAGAAGCACCTGTGGGCCAAATTTCGTACAAATCAATAAATTTTTACTGAATTCTGATTACCCACTATAATTATTATTATTTATATAGAATTTCTTTCTTAGGTCTATGTGGGTAGTGTTTAGTTCAAAAAATTGTTTTTACTTCTTCATTTTTTTCCCAAAATCACCTGCTATATTTCAACCCCACCTTGGGTCATTTTCAAGCTGTTTTTGAATTCAATTTGAATCCTAGTCTAAATTTTGTGTTTTCTGTATTAAACTATAACTTTCATCTCCAAAACATTTTTTATTATCCGCTGTCTTCACAGCCTTGTCATTCTAATAAAAAAAACCATTTTAAACCAACAAACTAATAAAATATAAATAATTTTCTATAAGAAAATGTGTCCACTGATAATAAAATATTATCACTGATAACAGGCATAGTGTTATCAAAATGCATACTAAAGTATGCACTACAATTATGTTATGCAGTATTATCTACAAAACTAGAATAAGGAAAAACATTGATTGAATAACACATTTTTAACAATTTAATTCTACCTATTTAAATATTATTAATTAATTATTTATTTTTAACGCCTTAATTCTACTAATTATTATTTATTTAAAACTATACTAATATACTGTGTTCTTAATATTATTACTATTATGCTTACATTAATATAATGGACATTATTGTTATTTATTTTTAAAAGCTGGTCTTATATCTTGTAAAATAGACATGTAATATTTATTAAAATCTCTTGAATCAGTTTTAAAATTCATTGTTTTTTCCTCTAAAGTAATGTGGGCGCTTTCAAGCATTAATCTTTTAAATTTATTATTTTCAGTATTAAGAATTTTTGTCCTTTCAAAATTCATACTGTGTCCATTATTTAGTCTAATATGTTCAACCAACGCAGTAGTACCTTTATTCAAATTATCAATTTCATCAATATTATAAGTTGTGCAGTCTTTATTATTACTATCTTTGTTTTTATTTTTATTATTTTTATTTTCAAAAGTTTTTATATTCGCCTTATGCCCTTTAAGTCTGTTTTCTAACGATTGTTGTGAATGGCCAATATATACCAACTCACAGTTATTACATGGGATTTGATAAATTATGTTATTTTGTTCTTCCTTTTTTAATTTATCTTTAGTATTCGTGAAAAACTTATTTTGCAATTTATTTCTTGGTTTCATTCCAAAACATATATTTTTACAATCAAAGTTTCTAAAAGTACGTTTAATTTGTTCGCTTAAACCTTGAATATAGAATATAGATTGATTTATAGAAATTAGGGGCTGTTTTTTCTATTTTCATTTCTTGACTATTATGTTTTACTAATTTATTGTAATGCTTACAATAAGATAAGATTTGATTAATTTTATCGGGTAAAAATTGAAAATAAGTTTTTTATAAATTAAAGTTTTAATTTTTGGGATAAGTGAGTTGTGTGTTAATTTAATGGCAGTTTGAATTAAGTTAGAAATACTATTTACTTTCTGGTAATACGGATGACTAGAGTAGAAATTGAGAAATTTATTAGAAAAAATGAAGAAGTAAAAACAATTTTTTAACTAAACACTACCCACATAGACCTAAGAAAGAAATTCTATATAAATAATAATAAATTTTTACGTCAGTTATCGTTGGACAAACAAACAAACACACAAACTTTTCAAATCCCAAGTCTCTGAAATAAAGAACTCACTACGCTCGTTCAATTATTATTTGATTTAAGTTTGTGGTGAGTATATTGAAGTCAGAAAAGGTCTTAAAATTTAAACGTGTAGAGTGATTTGGGAAAGAGAATAGAGAGAGGGACAGATATAAATCATGTACATACTTGCACTAGATAAATTAGACCTCGGACAGTGGGAGAATTGGCTTATTTTTTTACTCTAGAGTTTTTGTTGGGATTTTTACATAAATTGATTCTTATGGGAATAATTATTTTACTTATGAACAACTCGGTTTATGAAAAGCTTTAATGGATTGTATAAAAATACCAAGGTTCTACAGTGTATAAGAATTGAATACTTAATAATAAATACGTACTTATAAATGTACATTATATTGCAATAGATCAATTGTCAAAAAAGTATCAATTACGTTAAGCATTTAATAAATGCTTGGCTACGAGCAGAAGTTTAGATAAGATTTAAAATAATTAATAATAAAATTAAATAGAATTCAAAATGTGTTTTATTATTAGTATAAATCTGACACTATAACTCTTTGATTTGAACCTAGAAGTATGCTGTTATGACCTGTTTCACGTGTCACATGCATTAGGAGAGACTGTATATTATAGAATAATGAACAACTGGAAAGTCTATCCAAAGAATTGTGTTTATTTATCAAAATTATATAGCTTTCGGCCTCTTGGCCAACATCAGTGCCAACAATAAAAAATAAATATGGCTACATAAGTACCATACAACAAGCAATTTCGACAAGGTATTTAGGCAAGATATTTCTTTTGGCAAGAATTTCTTGTTGAAATTGCTTGTTGTATGGTACTTATGCAGCCATATTTATTTTTTTATTTTAGGCACTGATAATGGCCGAGGGGCCGGAAGCTATATAGTTTTGATAAATAAACATTATTATGTGGAGAGGCTTTCCAGTTGTTCATTGTTCTATTGATATCTACTCCAATTGCCCTCTTGATCAATTGTATATTGTCTATACACAAGTTACCTCACACTTGTCTCCTCATCAGAGTCCTAAAATAAATAATTATTACTTTCACTTCACACACTTAATTCACAATCTTTCTAGAGCTTATTAGACAATATGATATTTGATAATGTCTGATAACGTACCGGTCTTGGTGATTGACATGAGAACCCCTATCTACCAACAGCTTGACTATCTCGTTAGTAGGCTGGAAGTCTTGTTTGCCCAACTGTCGAATGAGAATCCAATGAAGTGCTGATCTACTCTTCGTACACACCAAATTTACATCAGCACCTGATTCCACTAGCTTCCTTGCCAGCGCAATATTGCCTTTGCTACAAGCCTTCAGGAGTGACCCCGACTCCATAAGTTCTCTCTAATACAGTCACCTTCAGAATACAGAATTTTTTCGGCGTACATTAAAAACATTTATACATGGTATCTTTTACATTAATGACATTGATTGGATATGTTATTCTAAAACTGTAACTTCATAGATAAATGGATTCAAACATACTGTCTCCCCTTGTAAAACAATAGGTTTGTTCCAACCACACTTCAAACTGGTTTGGAACAGTCCGACACATGCGCAACGGACCACACTTCAAACTGGTTTGGAACTGTCCGACACATGCGCAACGGACCACACTTCAAACTGGTTTGGAACTGTCCGACACATGTGCAACGGACCACACTTCAAACTGGTTTGGAACTGTCCGACACATGCGCAACGGACCAAAATTGATCGTTTTTCGCTAATACGCATGCGTTGTACAGTTTGAAGTGTTGTTGGAACAAACCTAATACTTGTTTATTTATCAATGTGTTGTTTATCATCAGTAAGAAATAAAGATACATTTAGGAATAAAAAAATCGGGTATGGGGTACCTCTGAACTTTTCTCACTTCACAGGCCACTAAAGTGGACTGAAGTGGAGGAAGCAGCATTGGACATGGTCAGTACTTGGATGGGTGACCGTTCTGAACTTACTGATTTATTATCATTCTTAAAAAAAACCTTATTTTTAATACCTATATTTTATTTAAATATTTGAAGTTTGGCGGTATTTTGACAGATGTAAACAAGCATTGACGTCATCAAAATTATTGCACTAATAAATAATTATATTCACTTATAAATTTTAAACTAATAATGGAATTTCATCGGGTTTTTTTATATTTGTTCCTTAATTTTTTCCGGTTCCAACGATATGCTATATGTCAAAAATGTATATTGGAGTGGTATATTCGTGCCACATTTCAACTCGATCAGGACCATTTTCGATTTATTACAATTTTTTTTATATTTTTGCTGACTCAGCAAAATGGGTTCAACATGGCGGAAAAAGTTGATTTTATGGACGGCACTACTACAGGTAATGACTGATTTTTCTGCCAAGTTTCAAGTCTCTAGGTTAATATATATACACCACCAGATCAACAGACACACACAGATGTCATGCTGAAAACCACTCAGGAGGTCTTAAAAACACCCAAAACGGATAGTTCAGTTAAAATCTCAAAAATAAATTTTTTGGTGAAAACAATACTTTTCCTACTATAGGTAGTGAGGAAAAGTAAAAATATGAAGTGGTGATTTAATATGATAAAAGGACAGTAACGTCATTCAATCATGAGTTGATATTAATCATCATATAGACTTACGACTAACACTCTTCATAATGTTTTATAAATGTCTCTAGTTCTTCCTGATTCGGTACTGATGAAATGGCCTTATAAAAGTTTAAAGCTGCTATTAAATACAAATATTATTTTACGAGGAGAGACAGTTTCATTGAATCCATTAAGATGACCTCCACCAATGCTTCTATTCCTGAAGACATAGATGTTATATTTGATCTATTATTGGACGGATAGAATGTTGTAAGCATAAGAAATATACATAACATAAGTTTTAACATTGGTTTGTTTCTCGTAAAATGAAAAACTGTCTATTGACAGAACTCTCAATATTATTGACATGGAATATTAAATTATGTTGATTGTTGTTAAATAAGTCAAAAGGTCCACTGCCTTATATACAAAGAGTAGGGTTTCTAGAGATGAATGTGATGTTAGGTTATGACCTAAAAGATTAAAGTCTAAGTCTAAGAAAGATAGTAATATCTGATAGAGAAAAAAATGTAATTTATTACAGACATTTGATCAAGCCCTCAGAAATAAAATATAGAATGGATGAAAGCACATTCAGCCTAGGATACTTTCACAATCCAAACATGTTTCAGGTCAAAAGTGAGGCATGTTGTAGTGGTTTTTTTTTGTAAATATATTACACTAATGAGAACTGGACACTTAATAGTAGCAAAACATCAATAATTTAAGTAATTCAAGTATAAGGTCCAAGTTTTGTGGCTGTGAGAGACACCAAGGGATGTGCCACGCAAGCGCAACACAATATTATTTCTTCGGAACAGTAGATAAAAAAAATGGCTTTGTTTATAACCTGACTGGATTCCCCTGTGAAACCAGCAAAGACGTCTCCACGGCTTCATGAATATATTGTTATCTATAGAGCCCCATAAGCACAGCAACCCTCTAGCTGTTAACCCACCTTAAATATTGGAAACGTGTAACCTTTCTAAAAATTCCAGAAAACTGGTAAAGCTATGCAAAGACTACCCGGAAAACTCAGCCCTATCTTTGGTGGACGTTACTATGTCCTCTCAGCATCAATATTAAGGCCGTTAGTAATAAAGTTTGAAGATAGTGGGTTACTTGTTGACAAAAAAATCTTCAGAGGAAAATTCAAAGGGCAATCGGTGGAATCGGACGTCTGTGAGAGAGTAAATGCCACAAACACCGAGATGGACTTATGCTCGACATAACTTTTGACCATTAAATTGCAGTTTCTACAGGTTGTAATAGTAAATAAATAAAAATATTAAGAGTTAATGAATGGGTAATTCTGGACGATTTGGCCCACCGATTTCTAATAGTCTGATTTACTTGCATTTTTTTTTTTTTTTTTTTTTTTAACTGTTCCTTTTTATATTATAAAAACAATTCCGAATGTACCATCTCGGGAAATTCAATAGGTTTTTTTCCAAAAAAAAAATACGTCATAATGAAACTAAAACATATAAATTTAGAGATAATAATATATTACCTTATTAGAAACCTTTATAGTTTATAAAATATCACTTCATTACATTAATATATAAGCTTATAACTATTATTGAACCAATAATAGTTCATACCAATTATATACCAAAATAAAAGGTGGTTGGTTATATTTTATACCAATTGAAATACCAAATAAAAATTAAATTTGTA
>KZ654770.1:6486-16702 GCA_001010745.2 Gerris buenoi
ATATAAAACTTTATATAAAGTTTATATAATAAATAATATAAAACTTTATATAAAGTTTATATAATAACTAATATAAAACTTTATATAGTTTATATATAACTAATATAAAAGTATAAACGTATATAAAACTTTACATAAAGTTTATATATAACTTATTTTATATAAACTTCCACCAGTGTGATTTCATTGTGTGTACTAATTGCCATTGGCCATTGATTGCGTTAGTAGTTGAATTAATAGCGACTTCCGGCGAACCGCGAGGCGAGTCACGAGCGCGAATGTGTAAATGCGGTATAACACCAAAGTAAACATATGCACTGAAACCTGCTAAAGTGACCACCCGTGTATATTGACCACCTGATCAATATGACCACTCTTACGTGGAATTTTCAGAAATTCAATACTATTCTGTATATTTTCTTCTGCTTATTGAGACCATCTGAGTATATCGAACTATGAACATCTTCTGGTCCCTTGAAGGAAATTTATTTCGGTTTGGTTTAAGTAACCAAGTAAAGATTAAAAAAAAAAAAATTGTACATAATATATATATATTTTAGTGAGAATACCTATAATAATTTTTAAACATTGGGTTTTTAATTTAATTTCTTAGAACTTGTACACTAGTTGTTGAATATTAATAAAACCCACTTTACTTTCTTTCTGTTTTTTAAAGAATAATTATTACGAAATTAGTTTAATGAAATAATTCTTGCTCTTTCTTAAGAGTTAATTATAAAGAGAACATTTTTTTTTTCCCTTCATCCTCATTTCTATAGAATATCTTCTTTTCTGTTAGTAAATTTTATTTTGGCATTGTGGATTGTGTGATAAATGACCGTTAACATGTTTTTTAGATTTTACTATTCAACGTAAGTACAAATATGTGTTTGTGTAATTTTTTTAAAAAAATATGTCTCACCTCGTTTTGGCCTAAATTGAAACAAATTAGCAAATCATATAAAAGAAAGGTTTTATAATATTTTACTCTAATTGTGTGAATCTTTTCTATAAACTTTCATTTTCTTTCTTTATGTGTGTGACATTATAGAATACTCAAGAATTAGAAAATGTTTTAACTCATTTTGGGTGAACACTTGTGGTCGGTCCCTTCGGTGGTCACTTTACCTAGGTTTTGAAACAGCATTTGGAAATTCGCGTCAAAACATTGAGCGAGTCCAGGCAAATCTAAAAGTAAAAGTATTAAATCAAACATAATTGTTTAAAACCGGAACAAACGAAAAGAGTAAACATTTAATTTAGCGACATGAACCGAGATGGGCTTGATAAAACCTAAACGGCACCGCTTGTATCGACTTTGAGGCTTGATGATATATAAACTCCATTTAATTGTCAAGAGAAAAGCATGCTCTGGTACGTAGGCGAATAGAGCGAAAATCCTTAATTTAACTACCTGCTCTAATACTATACTCGTACTTGAATTCGGTGCATTGTTCTTACTTCTTCCCAGACGTGTAACATAACAAGTAAACCATTTATAGGAAGCTAAGGGTTTACAAATAAACAAAAAAATCTACCAGTTCTTAACAAACATATATAATTATCATATAGGCTACTGAAGTATAAAAATTCAAAATACAAAACAAATTATTATAGTCTCAAAGAGGTGGCTTTTCCGCACCATCACAATACATCTTTGGACTAACAGGAACAGAATGATTTACAAAATACAAAATGATGTAGAAAACCTTATTTGTGACAATCGTAGCTCACCGATTTCTTGAGTAAGTGATTCACTTCACTTCGCAACTTACTTGTGAGAAGTTCTCGTAAGTTACTGTCCGTAACATTCCTTGTATCTTGATACGTGATAGGGTCGTTTCATCACTTCATATCATTACGCTGTTGAGAACTGCTGAATCTTATCCTCCAACTGTCACCATCCTTTTCAACTGAAGTTCCTTTCAACATATATAGTGCCACAGGAATGGAAACTACCTGACTAATACCGAATACTACAAGACAAACACCTAACTTAACCATACTTCTATTGGCACTAAAATGTATTTTATGTATTGCCATTGCATATCACTCTTGTGAACTAAAAATCACTTTAAAGAACGTTGTTTTATATAAATTCCCCCTCCCTAATAATAAAAGTGACTCTCTAAGANTCTGTTAGTAAATTTTATTTTGGCATTGTGGGTTGTGTGATAAATGACCGTTAACATGTTTTTTAGATTTTACTATTCAACGTAAGTACAAATATGTGTTTGTGTAATTTTTTTAAAAAAATATGTCTCACCTCGTTTTGGCCTAAATTGAAACAAATTAGCAAATCATATAAAAGAAAGGTTTTATAATATTTTACTCTAATTGTGTGAATCTTTTCTATAAACTTTCATTTTCTTTCTTTATGTGTGTGACATTATAGAATACTCAAGAATTAGAAAATGTTTTAACTCATTTTGGGTGAACACTTGTGGTCGGTCCCTTCGGTGGTCACTTTACCTAGGTTTTGAAACAGCATTTGGAAATTCGCGTCAAAACATTGAGCGAGTCCAGGCAAATCTAAAAGTAAAAGTATTAAATCAAACATAATTGTTTAAAACCGGAACAAACGAAAAGAGTAAACATTTAATTTAGCGACATGAACCGAGATGGGCTTGATAAAACCTAAACGGCACCGCTTGTATCGACTTTGAGGCTTGATGATATATAAACTCCATTTAATTGTCAAGAGAAAAGCATGCTCTGGTACGTAGGCGAATAGAGCGAAAATCCTTAATTTAACTACCTGCTCTAATACTATACTCGTACTTGAATTCGGTGCATTGTTCTTACTTCTTCCCAGACGTGTAACATAACAAGTAAACCATTTATAGGAAGCTAAGGGTTTACAAATAAACAAAAAAATCTACCAGTTCTTAACAAACATATATAATTATCATATAGGCTACTGAAGTATAAAAATTCAAAATACAAAACAAATTATTATAGTCTCAAAGAGGTGGCTTTTCCGCACCATCACAATACATCTTTGGACTAACAGGAACAGAATGATTTACAAAATACAAAATGATGTAGAAAACCTTATTTGTGACAATCGTAGCTCACCGATTTCTTGAGTAAGTGATTCACTTCACTTCGCAACTTACTTGTGAGAAGTTCTCGTAAGTTACTGTCCGTAACATTCCTTGTATCTTGATACGTGATAGGGTCGTTTCATCACTTCATATCATTACGCTGTTGAGAACTGCTGAATCTTATCCTCCAACTGTCACCATCCTTTTCAACTGAAGTTCCTTTCAACATATATAGTGCCACAGGAATGGAAACTACCTGACTAATACCGAATACTACAAGACAAACACCTAACTTAACCATACTTCTATTGGCACTAAAATGTATTTTATGTATTGCCATTGCATATCACTCTTGTGAACTAAAAATCACTTTAAAGAACGTTGTTTTATATAAATTCCCCCTCCCTAATAATAAAAGTGACTCTCTAAGATAGAGCTTTTCGTCGTTTAGCGAAATTTGACTAAAGATACGTAAAAAGAACCATTTTTATTAAATGGTACACACCGAGTTTCTTTTTTCGTGTATTTGGAAAACAACGAAAGCGGGTTCGTTGTTTTCCAAATACACGAAAAAAGAAACAATCGTTTTGATTGTACGGGGAGAATTAAGATCGGTATTCGTTATAAGTTGTACTTTTAGCGAAATTAACCCTGGCAAAGGACTGGCCTCCGTCGTAGCAGATAGAGACCGGATTTTGACGTATAAGGCAAAATTTACCAAAGAGAAGAATGAACATTCGTTTTTATTTTAACGTTATCAATTGATATTGGCATTCGTTTTCATTGAACGATATGAAACGCGACCGGCTTTCGTTTTAATTAAACGTTAATTTGCCGAATGCAGGAAAAAACAAAATCGTTTTAAATGCACGGTGTAAATTAAGTTCGGCATTCCAAACAAATTGAATTACAAATAATATTTTGAACTAGACAGACGAAAAAAGTGAACATTTCATTTAGCCACCGGCTTTCGTGGCAGGTTAACAGCGTTTGGCTGAGTTAACGTTTAAATTTTTAGCGTAATTTGTTATAGCTTAATCGTTATTTAACATTGTGTTTTCATTTTAAAGTGCAAATTGAGACCGGCGTTGGTCATACTAAGCAGAGTTTACCAAATAGAGAAACAAACAGTCGTTTTCATAACGTTTTCAATTGATATTGGCATTCATTATATTTTTAGCGAAATTTAATTGAACAGACTAAAAGGTTGTAATTTTCATTGAACGGCATAAGATCGGGTTTCGTCTTTATTGAACTTTTTTTTTTGTCGAATACAAGAAAAATCAATTGTTTTGATTGCATGATGTAAATTATTTTTGACGAATGATGGGAATTCAGTTGTACATTTAGGAATCGAAAAAGAATCAAGTTGCGACAGAATAGAACGAAAGAGGTCGTTCTAACCCTAAAGAAGTTCTAATCAAAAGGAGATGTGAATTCGGGTTTTCGTATACACCGGGGGAGAGTGACGTCACTCACGTAAAATAGTGTGTGTGGTTAGGTTAGCTGGCTCATAATATTGAATGTACCACTGGGTTTTATCATTGCTATTTTACTTTATTATTATTTTTTAATCAATTATGTGTTTTATCATCTATAATGTATACATTTATTGGCTTATTAATGATGTTACTGATATGTGATAAGGTTAAAAACAGTTAAAAAAGCTTTTAATTGAGTAAAAAGAGCACATCTGTAAGTAAGTTATTTTACATTTTATTTGAGTTATTTGTGAGAATTATTTGTTTTATTACCTATAATGTATACATTTATTGGCTTATTAATAATGTTACTAATAAATGATAAGGTTAAAAACAGTTAAAAAAGCTTTTAATAGAGTAAAAAGAGCACATCTGTAAGTAAGTTATTTTACATTTTATTTGAGTTATTTGTGAGAATTATTTGTTTTATTACCTATAATGTATACATTTATTGGCTTATTAATAATGTTACTAATAAATGATAAGGTTAAAAACAGTTAAAAAAGCTTTTAATAGAGTAAAAAGAGCACATCCGTAAGTAAGTTATTTTACATCTTATTTGAGTTATTTGGAGAATTATTTGTTTTATCATCTATAATATATACTTTTGTTGACTTATTAATAATGATACTAATATATGATAAGGTTAAAAACGGTTAAAAAAGCTTATAATAGAATAAAAAGAGGAAAAAACTATGAAATGCATACAGAACACTAGTAAACAATGGTATATTATGAGCCAGAAGCAGGATAACCTGACGAACAATAGTTCAGGGCGCATGACGTCACAGCAACCTTTGTCACCTTTACGTAACCTCTCTGACGCGAGGTATTCGTATCATATACGTCGCTCCTCGGCAACATAAAAGAGTAAGAACGGAGTAAAAATTGTTTTAACAGCCTTTTTCAGATTTATTTTTTACTCTGGTTCTATTTCACCGATATTAAGGAATATTTGTTTTAGTTTTTGTCTACATTGCACAACATTTAAGAATATTATAAAATTATAAGCTTTACTTTTTTTAGTGTTGCTGACCCTAAAAAACACCACTCTTTTACTAACAGAAAATATGTGTTATTACTCTCTTACAGCATATTATTATTGACATTTTATCGAACTACCGCGGTCATTAATAATGATTTATTGTTCAACGCTGCAGCTAAGCATTATTTACCAAGCAAAGAAATGCTTTACTGCAAATAATATGGATTTTTTAAACAGGACAATCAAGATCATGATTAAACTGTGTGTAGTTTGTTTTTATTCTAGTGGAGGGGGAAGCAGATTCACAAATGGTGCCACTCCCCACTCCCTCCGGCAGTGTTGCCAGATGGCTTTTTGAGAAACCCACCATTTTCTCTTTTAAAAAACACCAAAGAAAACACCACTTTTTTTTAGAGATACAGAAAATGCACATCAAATTGAAAAATACGTGTATAAGAATGGGCAATAAGGGGTAATGAGGAAAAAGTATAAAACAAAACTTAAATTTATTATAATATTTAACTACGTATTTATTGATTATAATTATTATAATCAAAGGAAAATAAATATTTGTTTCAAATAAATGATTTTTAAAAAAAATAAAATAAATAAATAAACATAATAACAAAAAATAAAATAAAAAAAAACGTTAATAAAAACAAAAATTAAAAAAATCCCGTCAGGGGAATTAGGGGCATATTTTTGCGGTTTATTTTAAATTTTCGGAGGTAAAATGCCACCATTTTGAAAAAGCCATATATATTTGTGAATCAATACCTTTAAAATGATACCAAACATCAATTTTCAAAAAATAAAAATTTTGAATCTTCATAGTTAGTGCCCCCTAAAATTTTTAAAATTTTACTCTTTTATATCAACTCCCGGTAATATCATTGGACCAGAGAGATGCAAATTTTTTATCTTTACCTTATTTTTAGGACCTACCCTAATGGGGTAGCGTGGGGGGAGGACTTTTTTTTGCGTTTTGTTTTAATTTTTTGGGGGTGAAATTGCCGCTATATTGGAACAAGATACATTATTGTGAACCAAATTTCAATACCTTTAAAATGATACCCAAATTTGTTTTTTCAAATCACAAAAAGTTTGGGGCCCCCTAGTTAGTGCCCCCTAAAATTTTTAAAATTTTACTCTTTTATATCAACTCCCGGTAATATCATTGGACCAGAGAGATGCAAATTTTTTATCTTTACCTTATTTTTAGGACCTACCCTAATGGGGTAGCGTGGGGGGAGGACTTTTTTTTGCGTTTTGTTTTAATTTTTTGGGGGTGAAATTGCCGCTATATTGGAACAAGATACATTATTGTGAACCAAATTTCAATACCTTTAAAATGATACCCAAATTTGTTTTTTCAAATCACAAAAAGTTTGGGGCCCCCTAGTTAGTGCCCCCTAAAATTTTTAAAATTTTACTCTTTTATATCAACTCCCGGTAATATCATTGGACCAGAGAGATGCAAATTTTTTATCTTTACCTTATTTTTAGGACCTACCCTAATGGGGTAGCGTGGGGGGAGGACTTTTTTTTGCGTTTTGTTTTAATTTTTTGGGGGTGAAATTGCCGCTATATTGGAACAAGATACATTATTGTGAACCAAATTTCAATACCTTTAAAATGATACCCAAATTTGTTTTTTCAAATCACAAAAAGTTTGGGGCCCCCTAGTTAGTGCCCCCTAAAATTTTTAAAATTTTACTCTTTTATATCAACTCCCGGTAATATCATTGGACCAGAGAGATGCAAATTTTTTATCTTTACCTTATTTTTAGGACCTACCCTAATGGGGTAGCGTGGGGGGAGGACTTTTTTTTGCGTTTTGTTTTAATTTTTTGGGGGTGAAATTGCCGCTATATTGGAACAAGATACATTATTGTGAACCAAATTTCAATACCTTTAAAATGATACCCAAATTTGTTTTTTCAAATCACAAAAAGTTTGGGGCCCCCTAGTTAGTGCCCCCTAAAATTTTTAAAATTTTACTCTTTTATATCAACTCCCGGTAATATCATTGGACCAGAGAGATGCAAATTTTTTATCTTTACCTTATTTTTAGGACCTACCCTAATGGGGTAGCGTGGGGGGAGGACTTTTTTTTGCGTTTTGTTTTAATTTTTTGGGGGTGAAATTGCCGCTATATTGGAACAAGATACATTATTGTGAACCAAATTTCAATACCTTTAAAATGATACCCAAATTTGTTTTTTCAAATCACAAAAAGTTTGGGGCCCCCTAGTTAGTGCCCCCTAAAATTTTTAAAATTTTACTCTTTTATATCAACTCCCGGTAATATCATTGGACCAGAGAGATGCAAATTTTTTATCTTTACCTTATTTTTAGGACCTACCCTAATGGGGNAAGATGCGATGGACGGACAGACGAAATACCAAAAGCATAAGGGTTTCTAGGATGACCTCGAAACTCTAAAAAGAACAACAAGAATAAAAATAATATTGTCAAAAATAACCAAATAATAAAAGAACAAAAGACAAGTCCGAGTGGATTGATGATTTGAGAGTTGATACGACACACAAATGAACTTATAAATCTAGAGAAGAGGAGATAAGGCAAAACCCAGGTTTTTATAGTTACCTTTTAAAAGGACTCTACGCTACATCTACTTGCATATTAAGTTGGTGGTTTAGTTTTTTTTGTGTGTGTGTGTTTTTCAGTGATAATCATGAAGATAAGTAACAACAAAAAACTCCCAAATTAAAAAAAAAACACCACAAAAAACACCACACACCATTTCATAAAAAAATAACACCACTGATTTAAAAAAATACCAAAATGGTGGGGAAAAACAACAATCTGGCAACACTGCCCTCCGGCCTAGATGTCATGTCACCTCTTTATTTTAGTCTCTATACTAGGCGAATCTAACAGCAGAAACAGATTGAGTGGCGAAGAAATTGTTTGTTATATAAAATTAAAAATAACCAAGTGACCATCTTAGAGATTAATTTGATAAACAACTGTTGGAGTAATACCACTGGGAGGGGGTCTGCTATCTGTGATTACTTTATCTAATTTTAGAGATAAACAGAACTTGATATGATTTATTTTTATAGTTATGAGTACAAAAAATAAAATCTTTATTTAAACAGATATATTATAAAAAAAAAATGAATATGTTGGTAAGCGTTCTCGCCAGAACACTTGATAATACGCAGTTGAAGGGCATGATGTCATCTCATTATCGCAAGTGTTCCGTACCGAACGCTTGATAACTTCAGTTCTTTTGCGAATGAACTTGTGTTCAAATCGAAATGAATTTTAATAAAAAAATTGATAAAGTTATTCAAGATTCCCGGGAGTTAATTGAAATTTTAGAAAAAGCCAAAGTTGATTTTGATGAAGTGAAGAATAAAATTATTAAAGATAGACAGGAACTCCCAGGTACGCACAGGAAACTTTTACTTGATTTATTTAGAGAGAATAGAGGCAAAAAATATAAAAAGAAAATTAGTTATGACGAACTAAACGAGTGGCTTAAAACGCAAATATTTTCTTATCAGTTAGCCAGTGAACGGAAATCAAGTGGACAATTGACGGATGAAGAAAGTGAACAACTTACTTATGAGGATATTGTAAATTATCTAAAAGGGTCACAGGACCATATAGATTTGAATAGTCAAGAACNTATCAGTTAGCCAGTGAACGGAAATCAAGTGGACAATTGACGGATGAAGAAAGTGAACAACTTACTTATGAGGATATTGTAAATTATCTAAAAGGGTCACAGGACCATATAGATTTGAATAGTCAAGAACTATTTAAAAAACAATGTCGTTATGGGCATTATTTAAATATTCTATTTGATAAACATCGAGAACAGGTTACAACAGGTAATACAGATATGTCGTTCAAAGATACACTTAAAACTATGTTAAATCTATCTGACAGTCAAGGGAGAAAACTACGCTGGCTCGGACAATTATGGAGAGAGTATCGGAAAATTGAAAACTTAAAACTGTCCTTATATAAAGTGTACAGACATAAAAGAGAATTAGAAATCATGTTGAAACACTTTGGACACGAATGGAAAGAAGAAAACAGTAGTGCATTGGAAGAAAACGTTAGACTGAATGCAATGCAGGGAGAGATATTCAACCATAAGCACACTCAAGCTCAAGGCAACAACTGATAAGATAACCATTATCAATACAGTTTTTTATATACATATATAGTACTATTTCACAAGATAATAATTATAATATTATTTGTGATTGAAAAAAAAAACATACTGTCAATTAGGGATGGCTAAATTATTTTTGTAATAGATTTTTCTTAATTTAATCTTAATTTTGGTAATCTTAATGATTAGAATCTTAAAATTTAACTATATAAAAATCAAAATTACTATATTGGTGACAAACAAATTAAACGGGATATAAATACAACATTAAAAAACAATACTTTTCCTACTATAGGTAGTAAGAATAAGTAAAAATCGGTCCGAGACAACTTAGACAAACTTTCACATGATATACGAGTTCATAATTACTTAGTATTTGGTATTTGTCGCTAAGGCGATGATTTAAATGTTTATTTTTGTATTTTTTGGTTTGTTTACAGTCTTTTGACAGATTCGAAGGAAAAAAGATTTAATGTGTTTTGTGATTTAAATAAATATAAAATATTACGATAAAGAGAGTATAGTAATTCCAACAGTGTTCAGTACA